>JBBPRF010000947.1:0-12701 GCA_038092875.1 Lanmaoa pseudosensibilis | reverse complement strand
ATGTATTTTCCCTAGTTTCAGAATTCTTATTCTTTGCCTTGAATCATTTGGTCTTTGGACTGAGTCTCTTGGTGAATCCTTACATAATTCTGAAACTACCCTCAAGCACTTTGCTCTTCATGACCTGCTTATCCTTCCTACCCTTTTACTTTCAAACTACTCCTCTTTGCCTTGATCCTTGCACTTTGCTAGGGTCTTGATCTCTCCCCTCTCTCTTACACTTCCAAAACTCCAACCTCCAAAAGCTATTGCCTACTTGCTATAAGTGTAATTCGTGCCTTTTGAGGACGTTGCAGCGAGCATAGCCAAGGAGTGAGCATGAGGATACTGGTTGGATCTGCTGTGTGCACCTCCAGGTAATCGCTTGGACCTTGGAACTTTCCCACTCCCCTCTCATCGCTGTGTCATACTCGGATCTCAGAGTTAAGGGAGAACTGTGTGGACTACATTAAAAGTCTTCGGAAAGCAACTAAGCCCACTACTGCATATACGGTCGTCCGCCATCTATAAATAAGGATAACGTTGCTACCGGGCATAGTGCACTAGCCCCGTCATCAGCTGAGTGCCTAGCTGTTCGTACCCCCTTCGATGCTACAAGGGGCGGGTTCGCATGATTACCTGTAACGTCACGTCTGAAGTGGGCAGTATTCCCTCTGCCGTAGCCAGGTGTTTCCGGTTCCCTTCATCCTCGTTTGCCGCTGGAGATTTTTGAGTCACCACTTTCCCACACTCAGTCTTGAGCATAGACGAATCAGAATAATAGTCTGTGTGCTTGGACATCGTGCCCTCTATCCTATCATGTTTGGTCCTGAGTACGAGTGAAATCTTTAAGAGTAACTCGTACACTTGGACGTTGCGACAATATCTCACCCCTATTCACGCCCCGCATCCCGCGCTCTTGATATGAGCAACTTCCAGGCTGCTCTTGCCTCAATTGAGCAATCCATCCCTGCTCCCATCCCCACACTGTTACCAGCACCAATTCCAAGGCAGTACGCTGCCCCACCTACTCCCCCCAGCTTCGCGTCCATTTACGACGCTTGGCGAGCACAATGGATGCATGACCACCCATTGGAGGCATACCCTCCAAGAAGACCTTCAATGGACCCTACGGTCCACTCCCCCCGTCACCCTCTCCCAGTCCCACCTACTTCACAGGCTGGGGCCCCTCACCTCCATCCCATCCCTCACACTCCCCCATTTGTGAGGATCGGAAAATCCTTTATGGCCAAGCCGACGGCCTATGACAGCAAAAAGGAGGACTTTGTCAATTGGTGGTGAACTGTCCAAGTTTACCTAAGAGGCTTTGAGGAAGAGCTGTCGCACAGACAAAAAATCCTCATTACCCTATCTTACATGCAGGGCAAGAATCCCACTGGAAGGTTTGCAGACCTAGCCTACCAGCGTGGCATAACAAACATGTGGTCCTGGACTACCTTCAAGGAGGCAGTCAAAAAACAATTCCAATCTGCCGGTCTGAAGTGACAGGCCAAAGAAAAGCTTTTCACCCTTAAGCAAGGCAAATCAACTGTGGAGGATTACTTCATGAGAATGCACCAGTTAGCCCTTGAGGCTGACTTTGACGTACGGACCAACGGGTGGACCATTGTCAACCAAATTCGCAAAGGAGCCCACCAAGATTTAGTTGACCATGTCAAAAATATCAATGACAGGTTGATTGATTCCACCAACATATGCGAATGGGAGACCGTGCTGTGTTGGGCCAAACAAGTCCTCCAAGAAAGGGCTGACCGCCACTGCAATGTGGCAGCATCCGGGCTGACGTACAGGCCAACCTTTATTCCCCGCCAACAAGCAAAGCCGGCAACCTCCTCTTCTGCTGTAGCCGCTCCTGCAGCATCCATCCATCCAAACCAAGTGGGTACATTCGGGGCACAAGGTGGTGTACCCATGGACATCAGCAAAGCACGCGCCGAAGGAAAGTGCTTCAAGTGTGGAGGCGCTTGGCCGTGCAAAGAGCATATGAAACCCCGCCGCCAACAAATACGGATGTTGGACTTCAAAGGAGTCTGCATCTTCTACCAGTCTGACGAAGAATTGGTGGAGGGGATGAAACATGTTGAAAAGGAAAAGGTGAAGGAGCAGGACTTTAAGTCGGGTTTTCAGTCTCAGGAGTAGATAATGGTCGTTATACTTCTGTACCATCTAAGTCATCAAACAGTGAATTTTCTATTCTCCCCGTTCATGACCAGACTGAACCCTCTAAGTTGTCCACTCATGCCATTCCCTTTACTCCTTCTTTTGTGGCTGCTGTGCGCCCTAAGGAGGAAAAACAAATAAAAATATTAAAACGCGAAACGCCCAAGATTGAGGCTGCTGTGCACCCACTTGAGCAAAAAGCACCAAGTAAGAATTCTCCAAAAACCTCCTTGAATGTGGCTGCTGCACGCCCTAGGAGTGAGAGGTCATGGATGAACACCGTCGACCCCTGGTCCATCTGCTGGATCAAACAGGTAATTGATGAGAAATCTGAAAAACATGCAATTTCGCACATAAAATCCTTCGTCCACGAGTCGAGACAATCTGAGGTCTCTTCCGAGTTAGTAAATGATCTGAAAAACCTAGAATCAGATCAGGCTTATTACGTTCTTCGGGATTTACAACACAAGCCAAAATACACTCGTTGAGGAGAACAAGACAAAAAACCAAGGAATGTTTTAGAAATTCTGGTGACAATAAAAACAGATAATTCGGTTGAACACCAGGTCACCGCTCTTGTTGATTTAGGTTGCACTGGATCTTCAATTGACCAAACATCCGTCACTGAGAAGAAAATAAATACGCATAAACTCTCGAGAAAAATTCCGGTCTACAACGCCGATGGCTCTACAAACTCTAGTGGAAATATCTCGGAATTTGTTATTGTAGAATTACATGTGCTAGACCATAAAGAACAAATAGCACTTGCAGTAACTAATCTCGGAGTTAATACAATTTTCCTTGGCCATGATTGGCTCAAATTCCATAATCCCGCAATTGACTGGACCACTGGCAGAATGGAATTCCGATGCGAGGATGACCACATGCCTGGCCTAGAAAGTTGCGAGGATGATGATGACGAAGAAGAAGAATGCATCCGCTTTACGGAAGGAGAAAGACTCTTTGAACTCGATGTCGAAACATATATTTGGGCACAAGAAAATGTCTCTACCAAAATTGCCGCTGAACAATTCGCTAAGTCTGGCAAAGGCAAAAAGACATTCAAAGAAGCTGTACCCGAGTACTACCATGACTTCAAAGATGTATTTGCAAAAGAAAACTTTGATGAACTTCCTCCACGGAGGCCATGGGATCATGCAGTCGAGCTAATCCCTGGTGATCATGTTATCAATTGCAAAACGTATAATTTCACCATAGACGAGCAAAAGAAGCTCGATGCATTTTTAGAAGAGAACCTTCAATCAGGAAGAATTCGACCTTCCAAATCCCCATTCACATCTGCCTTCTTCTTTGTAAAGAAAAAGGATGGACATCTCCGCCTGGTACAAGATTATCAGAAATTAAATGCCATCACCATCAAAAACCGTTATCCCTTGCCGCTCATCGCTGAGCTAATAGATAAGCTCAAAACGGCAAAATACTTCACCACTTTAGACATCAGGTGAGGATACAACAATATACGAATGGCAGAAGGAGATGAATGGAAGGCCGCATTCCAGACGAACAGAGGTCTCTTCAAACCCCTAGTGATGTTCTTTGGACTCACCAATTCGCCTGTGACATTTCAAACGATGATGAATCACCTCTTTAGGGATCTCATTAATAAAGGAAAAGTCGTAGTATACATGGACGATATCATGATCTTTATGAAAGACTTAGAAGAGCATAGGAGAATAGTTCACGAAGTACTACAAATATTACGTGACAACAAACTATATCTCAAACATGAGAAATGCTTCTTCGAAACCAAGGAAATAGCTTACCTTGGTTTGATCATGTCGAACAATGAAGTCAAAATGGACCTGGCAAAAGTCCAAGCCATTACCGATTGGCCAGTTCCTAAGTCCAGAAAAGAATTAAAAGGATTCCTTGGATTCCTTAATTTCTACAGGCGATTTGTCCGAGACTTCGCTCAAAAAGCCAAGCCTTTGAATGCGCTCACTTCGGTCAAGAAAGACTTTGAGTGGACACCTGCATGTCAACAGGCTTTCCAAACCCTCAAGGATACAATCTCCTCCGCCCCTGCATTAGCAATGCCCACAGATGACAACCTCTATCGGATCAAAACTGATGGATCTGGCATCGGCGTCAGAGCTGTCCTTTCACAAAAACAGGAAAATGTTTGGCACCCAATTGCCTACATTTCGTGTGGCCTTAATGACGCTGAATGCAACTACCATATGGCAGATCTTGAGGTCCTAGCAATTATGTTCGCTCTTAAGGAATGGAGACAGTATCTCCTCGGAGCTCACCAACCATTTGAAATCTTGACCGATCACAAAAACCTTGAGTTCTTCTGTAAACCACAAGATCTCACGCGTCGTCAAGCTCGATGGCAACAACTACTTCAGGAATACCAATTCATCATCCAACATCGACCTGGAAAAACAAACCCTGTGAATCCTCTGTCCCAGAGGCCAGATCTTGGAAAGAGGGTGGAGCTTGATAATAAACAACAAACTCTACTTCCCGACTCTTTCTTCACCACCGATATCGGTAATGTGGCTGCAGTGCACCCTTCTGAATCACCTGAAAAAACCCGCATCAACGCACTCATTGCAGATGGATACAAAATTTGCGATGAAATTGTCGAAGATGATTTCTGTAACGAGGCTGCAGAGTGCCCTTCAGGCTCACTCATTGATATGCGAGAATTAGCAATCATGCGAGTTCTTCAGGAACATGGGGAATCAACAAACTCTAACTCTATCGAAGATCTCGTAGCGAAATTACAATACAAAAAAGAAAAATATGCACGAGTCGGACTTGAGAAAGAAAACTCCTCATGGAAAGAGAAAGACGGTATTACATTCTGGAAGGATCTTCTTTACATTCCCAAAGATGAAAGTCTAAGAGAACGTATCCTGAAAGAAAATCACGATCACCCTCTTGCTGGACACCCAGGAATCTGTCGTATACATGACCTCATAATGGCAAAATACTATTGGCCATTGCTTCGCAAAGACATTGAAACATATGTAAAAGGATGCGATTGATGCCAAAAGGTTAAAGCCAAAATGAGTGCTCACAAAACCCCCCTTAACCCCAACGAAATTCCCTCCGCTCCTTGGGAAATTATCTCAGTGGACATCATCGGCCCACTACCTGAATCTCAGGGTAAAAACACCATCTTGAACATCGTAGATCATTTTTCCAAGATGATCCATATCTTTCCTATTTCCGTCAACATCACTGCGCAAGGCGTCGCCAAAATTTTCAGAGATCACATCTTCAAACTTCATGGTACTCCCAAGAAGGTAATCTCAGATCGCGGTCTGCAATTCATCTCTTCATTTATGAAAGACTTATACATGCAACTCCAAATCGAGGCAAACCTGTCCACCACCTATCATCCACAAACCGATGGACAAACGGAGAGAGTAAACGCAAAAATTGAACAATATCTGCATATCTACACTAATCACAGACAAACTGACTGGGCTGAATGGCTTCCTCTTGCAGAGTTTGCCCATAACCAATGCAACACAGTCCACAGTTACTCTCTGTTCATCATCAATTATGGACAACAACCTCGAATTGGAACGGATCGTCGAAAGGAAATTCGAAACTCATCGGCTAAGGACTTCGTAGAACAAATGGAAGCAATGAGATCTGAAGCACAGATCGCCCTACAACATGCGGCAAACGACATGAAACGCTTTCATGATCGACACGCTAAAGAATGTCCACAATACAAACCTGGCGATCTCGTGCTTCTCGAAGCAACCAATATCCAATCTGATCGACCATCTAAGAAATTGGATGATCGTCGCTACGGTTCTTTTAAGGTGCTGTCAAAAATCGGTGAAGGAGCCTACAAACTCAAACTCGACCGTTCCTAGAAGGGAATTCACAATGTTTTTGATGAATGTCTTCTCTATCCCTATCACCCTGGGCAATTCACATCCCAAAAACAACCACCACTGCCACCTCCAGTGATTGTAGTCCAATCTGAAGAACAAGAAATCAAAGAAATCATAGACTCCTGAGAATGCCACAGAGCAATAGAATACCTTATTCATTGGAAGGGATTTCCATGCGAAGAACGTGAATGGATCAAAAAATCCAACCTTCCTAATGCTCCCGACACCATCAAATCCTTCCACCGAAAACATCCTACAGCACCCCGATCAAACCCTTGTCTTAAACTCCACTATTCCATTATCAATCCCAACTACACTCCGCAAATAGCTCACATCTCATCAATTGAGCAACCTTGCACTTGCCCTATCTGTCGAGGTATTGATCCTCCAAAATCTTCCACTTCTTTCTTCTCTTCTTCTGATTTCATTTCATTTCGTGATTCTCTCACTAAATTAAATCATCCATCTTTATATGAATTACCACCAATCCAGGAGTCTCAATCTTAGAAAGGGGGTAATGTTATGAACATATTTTCCTTCACCTCTTCACGTATTTCACACTTTCACATTTCACAGTCTAGACACTATTTCACAACACTACATCATACCCTATACCCATATGATGTCATTATGATATCATAAACCGGCCCTAACATGGTCCGTGCACATTTCTGAATAGTATATATAGTAGACACTTGCCATGTATTTTCCCTAGTTTCAGAATTCTTATTCTTTGCCTTGAATCATTTGGTCTTCAGACTGAGTCTCTTGGTGAATCCTTACAAATATAGTGTATAGCTAGAGAAGTGAGAAAAAAAGTATAAGAAATAGAGAATTGTAACATTACCCTGGGAATTGGGATGATGATAGGGCCAAGTTTATATAGGTTTTGATGGATCAAGATTAGAATGTGGATCTCTGCCAATATCTGGAAGAACAATCAGCTGCAAACTTTTGCTATACTCTCATGAATGGAAGTCAAGGTACAACCCTTTGCAATCATGGCTTTGAAACAATTCCTAGCCAAGAAGTTAAGGACCAGGAATATATTCACAGTCAGACACTTGGAGGTACTAGTCTCTTTTGGGGATCAAGCTTGGCCTGAATGGGACAAGCTCCAAAAGGTTATTACAGATTATTTCCAGATTTGTATTGTCACAGAAGAATCATACAAAAAACTCTTGGCCCTGAGACAGAATGGGCAAGTAATAGACCTGTTCCTTCAGGAGTTTGAGGTCCTCTGCCAAGAAGTGGCTGTAAACAACAGAGAATCATACCATCTGCTAAAGAAGGTGATAGATTACAGGATCTTCACAAAAAGGGAGCTCACTTGCCCCAATGTGGAAAAGTACCTGATTTTCCTTGAAGACTACTACTGCATTGAATGCAACTTTGAGCACATTGCCCTGGCACAAGGTAATCCATTCTGCCCATGCCCCCCCTACTTCATCAGCATATCCTTCCCCTTGCTTTACCACAGTTGGCACTCAGCCAGGCTGTGGGACACTTATGGAATTTGAAGCTGTCCAACCAGCAGCTTGTTCTGATATCTGTACTTGCTACAGTTGTCACAAGCAAGGTTATATCTGGCCTAATTGCCCTGCCAACCACAACCAACAACCTCCATGGTTCACAATCTGACAACTGTGGGACTGCTCTACAGGAAATTATATACAAGTGGCTGTACAAAAAGCTCCACAATACTGGGGGGCTTTTTCCACATCATCTGCTCTCCCCACTATGTTGGAAAAAGGGCAGAGAAAGTGATTATTGGAGGTGATCATATACAAGGACCAAAAATAATTTCATTTACAACTTGAACTGTAGCAGATCTCAGAAAGGCAAAGATGAAGGACTATGATGATTCTTTTGATTATGATTATGAATTTCCTGTACAATCTTTAGATGTAGTTTTGAGAAATATATATAAATATTCTGAAAGGGTGACTCAAATGGGTGCAGCACTGGAATTAGAAAATAGTGTGCTTGATTTCCTTTTACAGCAAATAAGAAAAAGTCACACTATTTATAAATCCTCCACTTCTTTACATATGTATGGTACCAGGAACACTATCATTGGGTGGTGAATAGTCACTTCAAGTAGATGTTTTGTTCAAGAGGCATGCTAGTTGGTGCCAAGCATCACTTAAGGCTCTCTTGGACTCTGGTACAATTCAAATGTTTGTCAACAAGGATTGGGTCAGCTGTTTCAGCATCCTTTAGACAGACCTATTGGTGTTTCAAATGCCAATGATTCTCTTTCTTCCCATGGACAAATTACACATTATGTAACTCTTATTATTTCACATAACAGACATTACAAAGGCATCAATGTTTATGTAGAAACCCTTGGTATCCATGAGCTGATCCTCAGGTATAACTGGCTTTACTGCCATAATCCTGACATTGATTGGGTTCATAAAATGGTCTGATTCATACTGTTATGCTCAACCTGGGTAGGATTGGACATAGCCCTTGAAGGCATAGGGAGGTTCTAAGGTTCAAGGGTTCAAGGGGATTCCACGGATGTGTAAGCATTCTTGTGGTGAAGTGAGTCATCCAGTGGTGGTCCACAACAGTGATGACAAAGGCACAGAGTACAGTTGCATCAAGGCAATACTGACCATCCTTAGATTCAAGGGTTCAAAGAGACAAGGGACAAAGGATCAAGGACCTTGTTGATTGCAGAGATACTAGGGTATAGACAACAGAGGTCTAAGCTAAAAATCTCTGCTGTGAGGGTGAAGTATTTATATGTGAGAGATCCGTGCATGGACCATGAGAAAGGATAACTAAGAATGGAAGTAGAAATAATGATAACATATTGTACGATACGAAGAGCCAATGAGAAGGTGACACATCATTAGTATTACAAATGAAAGGAATTGGAAAAGTAGATGTGCAGTCAATGGTGTCATGATTGCAGACTGCGGAGTCACATGAGAGAAACAGCAATTGCTGACTGAACAAAGTCACATGAAATGAGATGAGAAAAGAGAGCATATGAGGTGGGAGTCGAATAAGCGACTTGTGGTAATACAGCATATAGCTAGAGAAGTGAAGGAAAAAGAGTAGTGGTCTGGTGAATTGTAACATTATCCCCCAATTATGATTGAAGTCCCACTGAGACTTTTTCAAGGGGAACCCATCATGTTGGCATAGGTGACATCGTTGAACAGGTCATTGTCTACATAGACATTGTTGAAATGTTCAGTTTCAATAGGCGCAGGGACAGGGAGAGGATGAGTGTGTCCTGACGAGCAACAGGATCTGTTGGATCCCCAGGAGCTGGTGGAAGGGGTGTGAGTGCAGAGGCAAAAGGAGCTGTGGGAGGAAGAAGAGGACAAGGCACAAGAGGTGGACCCTTGTGGACACCACGGGCAGACATTGGGATAATGACCTGGTGCCTGCTTTTTGCAGACGGAGCATTAGAACTAGAGACATTGATTCTGGTTATGTTCTGGGGTGAAGTGATGGCAGAAGGGGCATAGATACGTGGGGCAGTCACATTTGAAATGACTGAGGCATTTACATAGGAAGCAAGCTTGGGAATAGCGGGGGTCAGATAGGAGTAGTGGTTGACTGTGGATGACCCGGGCTTTGGCTTGGTCTAATGCCATAGTTTCTGCTTTGTTTAGCGGGGATGAGGATGCGGAGGGGGTCATGGGTTTGTGTTCCAGAAACGCAGGATCAATGTTCTCAATGGAAGGTTCTTCTTCTTCCTCAGGGATAGGAGTAGGGGGTTGGGAGGTATACATGGGTGCTGGGACCCTGGAAATGGAGAGCTATCTTCTGACTCATAGGGCAGCCATGTGTCAGGTAGCAAGGTGAGCTTCTTGTTCTTGTGTGTTGATGACATATGCAACATCTTTGGTGAGGGGTTTGACTCGACTAGCGAGGTCAAGGAGGTAACGGTCTATGTCAACTAGGAAGGGAATCATGTCTAGTTGGAACATGGCAATGTATAATTGACTTTGAATGTCATGGACATTGTCAAGGATTAGCTGATTGGCCAGTTCCTGTTCTGTGTGGGCAGAGAAACATTCTGTGAAGAGGATAATGGTTTTGTTCTGCAGGTAGACACAGTAAAGCACCTGGAGGGGGGAGCCAACCTTGAGATAGTGGTCAAGATAAGTGACGATGCGGGGATTGTGGAGCTGTTGAGTGAGAGTAAGGATGTCCTCTCCAGTGGGGTAGTCATCATGAAAATGTGGGGTGAAGAGGGGTACATCTACAGATGTGACAGCATCAGGGATAGTAGAAATAGAAACCAGTGTAAGAGGGACAGAAACAGGTAGAGGAGATTGCTCAGCAGGTGAAGACTCAGAAGTAAGATCCAGGGATGTATGAGGGGTAGGAATTCTATGGTAGCCTAGAGATAGGCTGCGAGGGCGAGAGGGACTATCAAGGGTTTCATTGTCCTCAACAGGGGATATGTTTTGGAGGGGTGTGGAGATAATGGAAGATACAGTGGAAATGGAGGAGATGGAAGGGGTGTGGAGTTCAATGGCCATGAGTGTCAATGGGGAAGATGCTGGTTTAAAAGTGTTGAGGGGAAAAGACTGAAGGGTGAAGCTTTTTATAAGCTTTTAGGATGGAGCCAGCATTTTTCAAATCCCATTCAGGGACCCATGAGGCATTCTCCATGGTGTATCCTTTCCATTAGATCAAGAAGGAGTGGAATCAGGGAGTTCCACAGTGGCATAAGATCCAGTCAATTTCATATTCTTCTTTATCTGCAATAAGGTCAGGGGGTGGTTTCAGGAAGTTCAGGCTGTGAATGGGGTTTTCACGATAGGGTGATAAGAGAGAAGCATGGAAGACTGGATGGATCTTACACATTGTAGAGAGTCAGAGTTTATATGTGATTGGAAATAGGACCTTTGTGACAGTAAAGGGTCCTTCGCGTTTAGGGGTGAACTTGGGATTGATGATGGAGCATTTGAGGTTGTGGGCATCGAGCCATACTTTGTCCCTGTTCCTGAATGGAGTGAATTTCTGGTGGGTTCAAGTGGCCATGGTTTGGCGGGCAAGTTTGTGGAATGTGAGGGCTTCATCTCAGGCAATGGTTAGGGATTTCAAACAAGATTCTACTGTGGGGAGAGAAGACTTGGAAATAACCAAAGGAAAGGCACAGGGTTCATATTTCATCATGAGATAGAATGAAGATTGGTTTGTGACAGAGTGGGGGTGGTGATTGTGGGCAAATTCAGTGTGGGAGATGTTGTTAGTCCAGGAACCAGGGTTATTTCCACAAAAGATGCAAAGATATGTTTCAATTTTCTGGTTGACTCATTCTGTTTTGCCATCAGTCTGTGGGTGATAAGCCATGGAGAGGGAGAGGTCATAGTTTAGAATGCGTCCAAGTTCTTTTGCAAAGATAGAGGCAAATTGTGGGCCATGGTCCGAGATAATCTTGTCATAGAGGCCGAAGTGGAGGTAGACTTTGTGGAAAAAGAGAGAAGCTACATCCTCAGTGGTGATGGTTTTTTTGGTGGGGCAGAGAATCACCCCCTTAGTAAGCCCATGGTCTACTACAACCAAAAGGAAATTGAAGGAAGAAGACTTAGGCAGGTCTGTGATGAGATCACAGGATATCTGTTGGAAGGGATGAGACACAGAAGACCAAATGGGCATAAGGGGAGGAACTGTGGGGTGAGTGTTTGATTTGTTCTGCTGGCATGTGGTGCAGCCCTCGACATATCGGTGGACATGGCTGGCAAGGCCAGGCCACCAGAATTCAGTGGAGACAAGTTGATGGGTTTTGAGGAAGCCAGGATGACCAGCAGTTTCATAATTGTGGCAGTGATGAAGGATAGACCTGCATAAGTTCTTGGAGTCTGGAATGTATACATGGCCTTTATACATAAGGACAGATCCTTTCATTTGCCAGTCTAAGAGATGGGAATGGAAGGTGGTGGGAATATCCTTGTTGATAGATTGGAGGCACTGGAGGACAAGGGGATTACCTGCAGAAGCAGCAGTGACTTTATTGGCGAGGGCAGTATTAATGGCATGGACAAAGATAGAGGAAGGAAGGAGCATTACTTCTTGGTTGTCTGGGTCAGACTTCAGGAAGTGGTCACAGTGACGGAAAAGGACATCAGGGCCTGTGAGATGGGATCCAGGAACATGGATCATTTTGAGGTTGAAGTCCACCAGGTCTAGAAGCCAGCGGGCTTGGCAGCAGTTGAGGGCTTGAGGAGATTGGAAGTATATGAGGTTCTTGTGGTCAGTCAAGACCTGGACAGGAAACTGAGATCTGTTGAGATAGTGTCACCATGACTTGAGGGCTTGGATGACTGCAAGGAGTTCCTGATCATAGATGTCATAGTTTCACTCCGCAGGAGATAGGGATTGCAATAAGTAGGAGCAGGGGTGCCAATCTCCATTGGAGTTGGCTTGTAGGAGAATACCCCTAGTGGTATTCTGGGAGGCGTCAGTGGTGATAGTGAAGGGGGTGGTGAGATCAGGCATATGTAATACCAGTTTAGAAAGAAAGGGGCATTTCAGGGTGAGGAATGCTTCTTGACATGTGGTGGTCCAGGACCAGGGGAGAGATTTCTTGGTGAGATCTATCAAAGGATGAGTGATATTAGAATAGCTCGGAATGAGGCAATGGTAGAAATTGGCAAAGCCAAGGAAGGAGCAGACTTC
>JBBPRF010000946.1:0-12705 GCA_038092875.1 Lanmaoa pseudosensibilis | reverse complement strand
GTGCGAGAGGGCAAAGGTGACCTTCTTGGCGTCGGTGTTGTACACATCGACATTGACCAAAAGGTAGGTTTCCACAGTGTTGAGCCATTCAACGGCTCGGTCGTAGGATCCATCGAAGGCCTTGGGCGCTCTGAGGTGAAGTTCAACAGGTTTCGAGGACATAGCGGGTTTCAGTGGTAGCGGGTGTGGAGAGGGGAGTTGAAAAAGAGGGGAATGCTGTACGGGGGTAGGAGATGGAGGAGTGGGCTCGCGAGGGATGGAGAGTGAGTGAGAGAGCTGATGGGATAGTTGAGTGTCTTCAAGCGTTTCCTCCCATGAGGGTAGGGTGAGATTGGAGGTGAAGAGGTCAAAGGGACGGTCGTCCTCCTCAGTGGTATCCTCGGAGGTAGAGTTAGGTGGGGGTGTGGGGCGACGAGGTCGCCAACGGGGATCGGAGGGGAGTCGGTGAGAAATGGTGGCGGCTTACGTAGGAGTAGCTGTTCAAAGAGAGCTTAGACCTTTTGTTACACTCGACCCGGGTAGGATCGGACGTAGCCCTTGAAGGCGTAGGGAGGTCCTAAGTGTTGAAGGTTCGAGTGTATTCCACGGACGCGTAAGCAATCATGTGGTGCGGGAGAATCCACTGGCACGTGAGGTGACCAAGTGGCAAAGTGAGTCGTCCAGTGATTGAGCACGAAGTGACTACGTAGGCACAGAGTACGGATGCGCTAGGGCAATACCGACTGTCCTCAGTTTCAAGGGATCTACAGTTGTAAAGACGAATGTGTAGCGGATGAGAGAGACAAGGAATGAGGGATGAAAGAAACAAGGACCTTGTCGATTGCAGAGATGCTAAGGTAAGACAAGGGAGGTCTAAGCTAAGGATCTCTGCTGCAAGAGCGCAGGTATTTATATGTAAGTAGTTCATGCATGGACCATGAGAAATAGTAGCTAAGAATGGTAAGTTGGAAAAGGGTGATGTGTTGTATGATAATGGGAGCCAATGAGAAAACGATGTGTCATTAGAATTACAAATAGAAGAACAGAAATGAAATGCGCAGTCGATGGTGTCATGACTGCGGACTGCGGAGTTATGTGATGGAAATGGCAATAGCTGACTGGACAAAGTCATGTGAGACGAAGTGAAAAGAAAAGCGTACGAGGCGGGAGTTGAACGAGCGACTCGTATGAATACAGTGTATAGCTAATGAAGTTAGGAAAAGAAAAGGTAGTCCAGGACGAATTGTAACAATCCCAGATTTCTGCAAAGATTATGCAGACGTCTTTTCCGAAGCTCTCTTTGAGAAACTCCTACCCCACTGATCCTTTGACCATAAGATTGAGCTCAAAGACTCCTTCATCCCAAAGGTTGCCAAGGTCTACCCACTTAATCCCATGGAAAAAGAGGAATGTCACAAGATGATTGAAGAACACCTGAAAACAAGTCAAATCATTCCTTCCCACTCTCCCCAAGCCTCATTACTCTTCTTTGTCAAGAAAGAAGACAGTTCACTCTGCCCCATCCAGGACTACCGATATCTTAACTCCCACACCATTCGAAATGCCTACCCTCTCCCCCTCATTCCAGAACTCATCGATGACATGAAGGATGCCACCCACTTCACCAAGTTTGATGTTTGATGGGAATATAACAACATACATATCTGGGAGGAAGACCAATGGAAGGCTGCCTTCATCACCCCCTTTGGTCTTTTTGAACCTACAGTCATGTTCTTTGGTTTTTGCAATGCACCCGCCACATTTCAGGAGTTCATGAACCATATCTTTGCAGACATGCTAGCAGAATGTTGGCTCAAGATTTACATGGACGACCTCGGAATTGCAACAAACAGTTCCCTTTCTCTTCATCATGAGCAGATGTGTCGCGTTTTTCAACGCCTCTGAGAACATGGCTTGTCCTTAAAGATATCGAAGTGCTCCTTCAACCAACCAACTATGAGATACCTGGGAATGATCATTGGTCAAGGAATTATCTGCATGGATCCAAAGAACGTTACTGCCATTAAAGATTGGAAGCCTCCCACCTCCATTAAAGGTGTTCGTCCATTTCTTGGGTTTGCAAATTTCTATCAAAAGTTCATCCCAAATTACTCTGATATCGTTGCTCCCCTCACTCTTCTCACTCACAAAGACCAACCCTGGGTCTGGTCCCCTTTACAGCAGCGAGCATTTGACCAGCTCTGCGACATCTTTGCCTCCACTCCAGTCATTATGATTCCAGATGTAGCCAAGCCCTTCTTCCTCATGATGGATGCCTCCCTTCTAGTCACAGGTGCTGTCCTCATGCAGTGTGATGCCAATGGGGACAAACATCCCTGTGCTTACTTCTCCAAAACGTTCTCCTCCACAGAACACAACTATGATATATATGATCATGAACTCCTCACGGTTATCTATGCCTTAGCTGAGTGGAAACATTACCTCCAAGGAACTTCGCATCTGGTCACCATCATCACCAACCACAAAAATCTCTCCTATATCTGAGATTCCCATAAACTCTCCCACAGACAGACTCGATGAGCCCTCTTCCTCCAGGACTTTGATATTGTCTGGGCTGTCACTCCGGATTCCCAGATGGGCCCTGCCAATGCTCTCTCTAGATGAGATGACATTGATACTTCTGCAGATAACACTGACTCCTCCATCATACCAGACCCAGTCATTCTCAATGCACTCGATCTGTCCCTTGCGCGTCATATTCAATTTTCCTCTTTCTCAGATCCATTCATTTTGAAAGCCCTCACAGCCCTCAATGAAGGTTCTCCTCTGTTCACTCGTTCTTCCCTCAGTGACTGGTCCTTTAATAATGGCCATTTATATTTCCAACAGTGCATGTATGTCCCACCTCCCGCCCGTACAGCATTACTTCATTCTATTCATTCCTCGCTCCTCTTTGGCCATATGGGCATGTTCCATACCAAGTCTATCCTTGAACGTGACTTCTGGTGGCCGGGACTTTCTTCCTTTGTCAAGCACTTCATTGATGGTTGTGCCACTTGCCAGCAGAACAAGGTCAACACCCATCCTACCGTTCCTCCACTCTCCCCTATCCCCTCAGCCATGGTTCTGCCTTTTAAGCAGCTATCAATGGATCTCATCACTGATCTCCCCCCCTCCTCCGGTTATGACTCTATCCTGGTCATGGTCGACCATGGCCTTACAAAGGGGGTAATCCTCATCCCATGCTCAAAGACTATTGATGCAGCAGAAGTGGCAAACCTTTTCTTCCACAATGTCTTCAAGCACTTCGGTCTACATGATACCATCATCTCCGATAGAGGCCCCCAGTTTGCCTCCACCTTCACAAGAGAACTCGCTCGCCTCCTGAAATATGATAATCGTCTTTCAACAGCCTACCATCCACAGACAGACAGCCAAACAGAGCGAACCAATCAGGAGCTAGAAACTTATCTCCGGATCTTCTGTGCCAATAGCCCTTCTTCCTGGGCAGAAACCCTAACAGCCGTGGAATTCCATCATAATTCCGCCCCTCATATGTCAACAAAGAAGTCTCCTTTCTCTTTACTCTATGGATATGACCCACACGTATACCCACCCCTGGGCAAGACCTTCCTCCCAGCCCTAGAAGCATAACTCTCCATCCTCGACAAAGCCTGAAAAGAAGCTTTAGTAGCCCATGAGTCGGCTTGAAAGCTCATGTCAACCTGAACAACCAGCTGATTTACACCATGGAAAGTAGGAGATAAGGTGTGGCTCGAAGCCACTCATCTCCACCTTACCTACCCCTCACAAAAGCTCGCCCCAAAATGCCATGGTCCCTTTGAAATTCTCTGTGTTCTTTCCCCTTTAACTTATCAACTGCGCCTCCTACCCACATGGAAAATACATGATGTTTTCCACGCCTCGCTTCTATCTCCTTATTGCACCAGCAAAGCATATGTTCCAGCCTTCCCATCTCTGCCTCCTGACATCATAGATAATGAAGAAGAATGGGAAGTCGAAGCGATCACAGCCCATAAAGGTCCTTGATCACATCGCAAGTACCTAACTGCATGGAAAGGCTATCCATCATCTGAAAATACCTGGGAACCAGAGTCTAATCTCCACCACACTCCCACCATCCTCACAGCTTATAAACAAAAGCATCACCTTTGAGTTGGGTCATCAACGTGTATATCCGTCGCTCTTGCCCACACATGGGGTCCACTCACTTTATGCCGCCATTCTAGACTCCCCTGTTATCCTCCAAAGCATCAAAGAAGATCCCCTCTTCCAGGACAACATTGTTAGCCAAGACCTTATCTGCGCCTATCATGGAGTCTCCAGAACCCAGCTGTTGATCAATGCAGCTGAATCCCTGGACACTACTCTCCACTTCACTCTAGGTGATATCTTTCACTACCTCATCAACACTCTTCATAGTCACGGCTTTGGAACATTTATTACTGCCCTTCCTCCTCCTGTCATTTATCCTACTTTCCGACGCACCTACTGTTACGATTCATCCTGAACTATCTTTTTCTTCCTAATCTTCATTAGCTATACGCTGTATTCTTACGAGTTGCTCGTTCGACTCCCGCCTCGTACGCTTTTCCTTCACTTCGCCTCATGTGACTTCATCCAGTCAGCTACTGCCATTTCTATCACGTGACTCTGCAGTCCACAGTCATGACGCCACAGACTGCGCATTTCATTTCCAATCTTCTATTTGTAATTCTAATGATGCGTCGTCTTCTCATTGGCTACAGCTATCATACGACACGTCACCCTTTTCCATTTACCATACTTAGTTCTCTTTTCTCATGGTCCGTGCGCAGACTCCTTACGTATAAATACTTGCGCTCTCGCAGCAGAGAACACTAGCTTAGACCTCCCTTGTCTTACCTAGTAACATCTGCAATCGACAAGGTTCTTGTACCTTCGTTCCTTCGTCCCTTGTCTCCACCCGCCCACTACACATTCGTTCTTACGACCGTAGATCCCCTGAACCCGAGGACGGTCAGTATTGCCTTAGCGCATCCGTACTCTGTGCCTACGTCGTCACTTCGTGCCCGATCACTGGACGACTCACTTCGCCACTTGGTCACGTGCCAGTGGATTCCCCCGCGCCATGAGATCACTTACGCGTCCGTGGAATACACTCGAACCCTCGACACTTAGGACCTCCCTACACCTTCAAGGGCTACGTCCGATTCTACCCGGGTCAAGCGTAACAAAAGGTCTAAGCTCTCTTTGACCAGCTACTCCCACGTAAGCCGCCACCATTTCTCACCGACTCCCCTCCGATCCCCATTTGCAACCTCATCGCCCCGCACCCCCACCTAACCCCACCTCCGAGGATACCACCGAAGAGGACAACCGCCCCTTTGACCTCTTCACTTCCGACCTTACCCTACCCTCACAGGAAGAAACGCTTGAAGACACCCAGTTATCCCATCAACTCTCTCACTCGCTCTCCATCCCTTGCGAACCCACCCCTCTGTCCCCTACTCCTGTACAGCGTTCTCCTCTCTTCCAGCTCCCCTTCCCGCACCTACCACCACCGAAACCCACTATGTCCTCGAAACCCGTTGAACTTTGCCTCGGAGCGCCCAAGGCCTTCGATGGATCCTATGACTGAGCCATTGAATGGCTCAACACCGTAGAAACCTACCTCTTGGTCAATGTCGACATGTACAACACCGACGCCAAGAAGGTAGCCTTTGCCCTCTCACATATGACGGAGGGATCCGCACGCACATGGGCCAGAACATTCTGCCAGACCGCCCTGACCCAGACCCCAGCTAACCTCGGGACTTTCCCTGATTTCAAAACGGCCTTCAAAAAGGCATTTGAACACCATGACACCCTCGGCAACACCGTTGCCTGGCTCTTCACCACCCGTGTCGTCCCTAAAAAAGACGAACCCCATGCCACCACCCTGATGAACTACATTTCTGAGTTCAAAAACAAAGTCGCCCTCGCCCAGATCAAGGACGAAAACGTCCTAATCCGTTACTTTGCCTCTGGCATTCCCCCCGCACTCATGACCAAAATCATGGGAATGGACACTGTCCCCACCACCATCGACTCCTGGTACAACAAGGCCGTCCACTTTCAAGCTCAGTGGGATCACACTCGCGAAATCACCCAAGTTAACAAGAAACCTTCGGGCGGTTACTCCTCCTTCTCCCCTAGGAACTCCTCCGCCCCCGCCAAGGATCCCAATGCCATGGATGTTGATGTCATCCAGGTGAGCAAGCTAACCGATGCAGAACGACAACGTTGCCGCAAGGAAGGCCTCTGCTTCTGCTGCCGTAAACCGGGACATACGTCCCTCAAGTGTTCCGCCTTCGCCGAAAAACCAAGGAACAAACATGTCAATAAGGTCGAGGAAGAGACGCTCCCAAAGCTTGAAGAGGTTGAGGATGACGACGATAAAGAAAATGTTTGTCGTGTATCTTTTCTTTCGGATTTTTGAATCGGGGATCTGCTTTGACGCCAGACTCCCCTTCTCCCCGTAGTGGTGTAACTGTATCATCTCTTGTAACTAAGGCAATAGAAATCGCCGTTCAAGTCATCGTACCTTTGCACACGCTCAAAGCCGTCGACACTCGCACCCTCATCGACAGTGGGGCAAGCATCAATTGCATGGATTGGGACTTTGCCAAGAAGAACTCTTTCCCCATTGAAAAACTCAAGGAACCCCTCCGAGCCCAGAACGCGGACAGCTCCTACAACAAAAGCGGCGACATCCGACACGGCGTAACCCTCTTTATTAATATAGAAGGCATCGCCCATCGCGTTCTTTTCCACCTCATGTCCCTCAAAGACAACATCATCCTTGGAACTCCCTGGCTCTCTGCCGTAAACCCCCAGATCGATTGGACCAAACGAACCATCTCCATCACAGAATCCTCCGATCAATCAAAGGAACTCTACGCCTCGCACGTTGCCAATGTCAAGCGACATGACACCCATTATTGGGTACCACCTCCCGCACCTCCCCGCCATGTCAACATCTTCACCACCAAGCAAGAAAAGCTCTTCTCCTACAACGGATGGGAAGAAGAAAACCAATTCCTCTCCTGCGCCATGGGTAACCGTACCCTATACCGGACCATTCGGTTCGGATCTCACTACACTCCTCTTGGTTCCGCCTGAGTTGCCAGGCTTACCCAAGCCACGGAACTCGCTATCTCTGCCGGGAAAGATAAACCCAAAACCACACTTCCTCCGACATACTCCGAATTCACCTCGGTCTTCTCAAAAGAAGCAACTGACCATGTTCCCCCTTCCAGACCCTACGACCATGAGATAAACCTTAAAGAAGGTTTCACCCCGAAGATAGGGAAACTCTATCCATTAACCCCCGAAGAATGCACTGCCACCAAAGCCTTCCTAGACGAAAACCTTGCCACAGGAAAAATCCGTCCCTCGAACTCCCCCCAAGCCTCACCTTTCTTCTTCGTTAAAAAGAAAGATGGAGGACTACGCCCGTGCCAAGACTATCGCTACATCAATGAACATACCGTTCGAGACGCCTATCCCTTACCCTTAATCTCCGACCTTATCGACAAATTGAAGGACGCTAAGGTCTTCACCAAGTTCAATGTCCGCTGGGGATATAACAATGTCCGCATCAAAGACGGACATCAATGGAAAGCGGCGTTCGTTACCCACAAAGGACTGTTCGAACCTACGGTAATGTTCTTCGGTCTCTGTAACTCCCCCGCCATGTTTCAACGGTTCATGAACAACTCCTTCTGTGACATGATCACAGAAGGCTGGCTCATCATCTATATAGATGACCTCCTTATCTTCTCCCCCGATGAAAAAACTCACGAGGAACGCACAAAGCGTGTCCTCCAACGTATGACAGAGCTTGATCTCCATCTCAAACTGGAGAAATGCAAATTCGCTACCACCGAGGTTGACTACCTCGGCCTCATTGTCAAACCTGGCGAACTCGCCATGGACCCCGCCAAACTCGAAGGAATCTCCTCTTGGCCCATACCCACGACAGTCAAGGAAGTCCGTTCCTTCCTCGGCTTTGCCAACTTTTACCGCCGCTTTATCCCGAGCTATTCTAATATTGCTTGTCCCTTGATCGACCTCACCAAGAAATCGCTCCCTTGGTCTTGGACCCCCACATGTCAAGAAGTGTTCACCACCCTGAAACGCCTCTTCCTCTCTAAACCGGTACTACACATGCCGGATCTTGCTGCCCCCTTCGCTATAGCCACCAACGCCTCGCGGAATGCCACCGGAGGCATTCTCCTGCAAGCCGACTCCAACGGAGATTGGCACCCCTGCTCCTACCTGTCGCAATCCCTGTCCCCCGTGGAATGAAATTATGACATCTATGATCGCGAACTGCTTGCGGTCATCTGTGCCCTCAAATCGTGGAGACATTATCTCCACAGATCTCAATTCCCCGTTCAGGTCTTCACTGATCACAAAAACCTGACATACTTCTGATCGCCCCAAGTCCTCAACCGCCGCCAAGCCCATTGGCTTCTTGACCTAGCAGACTTCGATCTAAAAATGATCCACGTTCCCGGATCTCACCTCGCGGGCCCTGATGCCCTCTCTTGCCGCTGCGATCACTTCCCCCAGTCGGATCCTGATAACCAGGCCGTCACTCTCCTTCCTCTGTCTATCTTTGTCTGTGCCATTGACACCGCCCTTGCTGACAAAGTCGCAGCAGCTTCTGCTGGCGATCCCCTCGTCCTCCAGCGCCTCCAATCTATTAACGAAGATATCCCCGCCACCTTCCGCTCTCGTTTGTCTGATTGGCAGATGGAAGGCTCTGTTCTGATGTACAAAGGCCGCGTATATGTTCCAGACTCCGGGGACTTACGCAGGTCTATTCTCCACCGATGTCATGACCACGAAACCGCCGGTCACCCCGGCTTTCTGAAAACCCGACAACTTGTCTCCGCTGAATTCTGGTGGCCTGGACTTGCCAGCCACGTGTGTCGTTATGTTGAAGGCTGTGCCATTTGCCAGCAAAACAAGTCCAACACTCACCCCACCGTGCCTCCGCTCACCCCAATCAAATCCTCCACCTCTCACCTCTTCCAGCAGATCTCGTGCAATCTTATCATGGATCTTCCTGAATCCTCTTCCTTTGATTCCCTCCTGGTCGTGGTAGACCATGGGCTTACTAAGGGGGTGATTCTTTGCCCCACAAAGAAGTCCATCACCGCCGAGGGAGTAGCTTCCCTCTTTTTCCACAAAGTCTACCTCCGCTTCGGCCTTTATGATAAAGTCATCTCTGACTGAGGCCCACAATTTGCCTCAGCCTTTGCCAAAGAACTCGGTCGCATCCTTAACTACGACCTCTCTCTCTCCACCGCGTACCACCCTCAAACGGACGGCGAAACAGAACGAGTCAACCAGGAGATCGAAACGTACCTCCGCATCTTCTGCGGTAATAACCCCGGTTCCTGGGCTGACAATATTTCCCACGCCGAATTCGCTCACAATCATCGCCCCCACTCTGTCACCAGCCAATTGCCGTTCTATCTCATGATGGGATATGAACCCCGTGCCCTTCCTTCGGTAATAGCCAAATCTTCTCTTCCCGCAGTCGCTTCTCGTTTGAAATCATTGACCGCCGCCCGTGACGAAGCCCTAGCCTCCCACAAACTCGCCCACCAAACTATGGCTGCTCACACCCACCAGAAATTCACCCCGTTCAAACTTGGAGACAAAGTATGGCTTGAAGCCCGCAACCTCAAATGCTCCGTTGTCAATCCGAAATTCGCCCCAAAATGCGAAGGACCGTTTACCATCACAAAAGTCCTATCTCCAATCACTTATAGACTCTGAATCCCCATGACTTGGAAGATCCATCCAGTCTTCCATGCTTCCCTTCTTACGCCCTACCGTGAGAATGCCGTCCATGGACAGAACTTCCCAAAACCCCCACCTGACCTTATCGCTGGGGAAGAAGAATACGAAATTGACCAGATCTTACGCCACCGCGGAACACCACGATCCCGCTCCTTCCTGATCCGATGGAAGGGGTACACTGCCGAAGATGATTCATGGGTCCCTGAACGGGATTTGAAAAATGCCAACTCCGCCTTAACTGCTTATAAAAAGCTTCACCCATCCGTCTTTTCCCCCCAGCGCTCCTAACCCAGCACTACCACCATCGTCTCCCAAATGGCCATTGAAACCACCTCCGTCTCTATCTCCACCGTTTCTTCTATCATATCCTCGCCTCTCCAGAATGTCTCTCCAGTCGAAGCCAACGCCACGATCCCAAGCCCTCCACCTTCTTATCGCAGCTCTGCTCCTCCCTCTGAGCGAGCTTATTCCCCAACTTCATCCGTGGATCCTGTTACCAATGCTCCAACTGCTGAGCAACCTCTTCCTCCTGCTCCTACTCCTCTTACACCTGTATCTGTCGCTACTTTACAGGATGCTATCATGTCCGTAGATGTTCCCCTCTTTGCCAACCACCTCCGTGAAGACCCTCCCACCGGCGACGACATCGTCCTCCTTTCTGTCCTCCTCCACAACCCCCGTATTGCCTCTCATATAGAACACTTCATCGAGACTGGCTCCCCCCTCAACGCACTCTACGGTGCTTACCTGCAGAACGAGACTATCATTATGCACGCCAGTGTCCCTTCCCCCCGCGCTGAAATTGCTCTCCAGGACTGCTTCATCCTCGATGATGCCCGCGACGTCCAAGCACAGCTATATATCGCCATGTACCAATTAGACATGCTTCCTTTCTTAGTCGACATCGACCGTTATCTTTTAGATCTCGCCTCCCGCGTCCGCCCTCTCACCAAGGACATTGCCACCCTCATCGCTACCCGTGAACAAGCCGCCACCATTTCAGCCGGACACGAAGCTGCCATTCGTGTCGGCCGCCACCTTCCCATTTCCAATCCACCTGAACCCTTGCACCCTGCTGTCATCCCTGAAGAAGAAGAAGAACCCCTGGTCGAACATATCGACCCCACATACTTGGAACGCGAACCACGTGAACCAGAGACCCCATCTGCCTTATCCTCCCCTCTCGACGTCCACGCTCAGGAAGTGTTACACTGTATAGAGACCCGCAACTTCCACCCCTCTCCCCTCGCTCCATCTGATCCATGATACCCCCTGGCATGCTTTCAATGCTGGAGCCTCGGGCACATGAAACGGGACTGTCCCGCCTACAGTTGCCCCTTTTGTCTCGCCTTCGCCCCGGGCCATAACCAAACTCAATGCCAGAACTACTGGTGCTCCCAATGTGGATGGTGAGCCCCTGGTCACCATGCTGACGTATGCATCTGGCATCGTCGTGACCACACCACTCCGTCTTCTTCTTCTTCCTCTTCTTCTCACCGGTCCTTTTGCTCCCGCACACAGACCTCCTCCAACAGCTCCCGGGGGTCAAACAGATCTTGTCGCTCGTCAGGACGCTCTTGTCCTATCCCTATCCCTCTGCCTATCGAGAATGAGCATCTCAATGACGTCTATGTAGACAACGACCCCTTCGATGACGTAGCCTATGCCAACATGATGGGTTCTCCATGAATCAGTCTCAGTGGGACTTCAACGGTAACGAGGGGGTAATGTTACGATTCGTCCTGAACTATCTTTTTCTTCCTAATCTTCATTAGCTATACACTGTATTCTTACAAGTTGCTTGTTCGACTCCCGCCTCGTACGCTTTTCCTTCACTTCGCCTCACGTGACTTCATCCAGTCGGCTACTGCCGTTTCTATCACGTGACTCTGCAGTCTGCAGTCATGACGCCACAGACTGCACATTTCATTTCCAATCTTCTATTTGTAATTCTAATGATGCGTCATCTTCTCATTGGCTACAGCTATCATACGACGCGTCACCCTTTTCCATTTACCATACTTAGTTCTCTTTTCTCATGGTCCGTGCGCAGACTCCTTATGTATAAATACTTGCGCTCTCGCAGCAGAGAACACTAGCTTAGACCTTCCTTGTCTTACCTAGTAACATCTGCAATCGACAAGGTCCTTGTACCTTCGTTCCTTCATCCCTTGTCTCCACCCGCCCACTATGCGTTCGTTCTTATGACCATAGATCCCCTGAACCCGAGGACGGTCGGTATTGCCTTAGCGCATCCGTACTCCGTGCCTACATCATCACTTCGTGCCCGATCACTGGATGACTCACTTCACCACTTGGTCACATGCCAGTGGATTCCCCCACGCCATGAGATCGCTTACGCGTCCGTGGAATACACTCGAACCCTTGACACTTAGGACCTCCCTACACCTTCAAGGGCTACGTCCGATCCTACCCGGGTCAAGCGTAACACCTACCTCTCCCTTTCCCAAAACCAGCACAATTTATATATACAACATTTAGACAATACCCTTAGCCCCACAAACCCTTCAATTTGTCTTACCCCAGAACAAGAGCCTCTCCCCTTCCCAGCCCCTGCTCCTTCCTTGGCTGCCAGACTCTCTTCACCTCCTCCTTCTGCCACCCCCACCCTCATTGCCTCTGACAATGAAGAACAAGACAGGACCTCAGAACCTGACATTGCTCCCCATGAAACCACTACCATCCCTGTTCCTCGCGAGGAACCCCAAGTATATCAGCTTGGTGGCCATTGTACTCTCTCCTCACTGTTTCGGGTCTTATCAATACCCGACCGTGTTTGGATTCGACCGTCCTCGCCCTCCACAGAATGCCACCATTGCCATCTGTTACGCTCGACCCGGGTAGGATTGGACGTAGCCCTTGAAGGCGTAGGGAGGTCCTAAG
>JBBPRF010000945.1:0-12724 GCA_038092875.1 Lanmaoa pseudosensibilis | reverse complement strand
CGAGAATGGTTGGTCAATTTGTTTTCCATATTTCGCTAGCCATGTCTCCGTCTCCTCCAGGGGGCCACGTAAAGGTTGTTGGCGTCCACAAGCAGCTGCAGCCAGCGCAATAACGACACAAAAGGCTGCCTGGCTCTTCATGTTTTGACTTCTCATGCCTCACTGCAAGTTGAGTCTAGGAAAGCAAATGATCAGTAAAGAGATGCAAGAGACCTGTGTGTATTATCAGTTAGCCTGATGGGCCTATCGTGCCAGTGGGAGTCCCCGAAATGCTTACGCGACAATAAATTCCCGTCGCCATCAGCATGAGTCTGTTATCTCCGTGCATGTCAAAACAGGTGACCATTGTGGAAGCAAGCAGCTTTTTTTGCGCGCCGAGTTTACCCAAGATGTTAGTGGCATGCCATGCAGCGAGGCGTTGATATTGATCACGATGAGAACATGTTGAAAGCCGTTATGAACACGACCGATAAACTGGGAACATATAATACACTTCTTTCATTGAGTACGATGATGAGCGGCAGATCTACGCAGTGCAATGACCTGCCACTGCCTACGCTTCCTAGCGTTTGTCCCCTCGGGTAGCGTACCTGTTGGATCGATGGAAAGAAGACGGAGGTTCCTTTGGGGTTCAGGAGAATCATCAACCTCCCCCTCTTCTCCGCGATCCTGCTCCAACATTTCATCTTCTGCCAAATCTATGTCCCCACCAAACACTTCTTCCGGCGTACTCTTTGGTTGTGCAGATATACTTCCAGCAAGGAGCGAAAATGGAGTTGCAACAGTTGCCGACAAAAAAGCGGAAGCGTTATCGATAAAGGATTTGGGTCTCTTCATCGGAACGGAGGATAGGATATACCTCCTCCTTCGCCATGCATTCGAAGCGGCACTTCCTGGAGGTGGGTATGTGGGATCGCATGAGAATGACACAGAGATTTCTTGCGTTTCTTGGCTGTACGAGAGTTGCGGAAGCGGGTGAGAATATGCGTTTGGATAAGGCTGAGAAACCGGTCGCCTGTGTCTCAGTACAAGGTGGTCCCCTTGTGTGAATCAAAGTCGGTCAACAATGTATCGTATTTGCCGTATTGCCCATACCCTCGACGTCAATCGCATGTCCTGAAGCCCGCGAGCACAAAGCGCCAGAGGTATCGATGAAAAACACCTGAGTAACAAGACCGTAAGCTAGGCTGAGTATCGCGAGGTCATGCCAGAATATTTGGGATGCCACGGACCTGGTTATTCGCTTC
This sequence comes from Lanmaoa pseudosensibilis, assembly GCA_038092875.1. NCBI lineage: Eukaryota > Fungi > Basidiomycota > Agaricomycetes > Boletales > Boletaceae > Lanmaoa > Lanmaoa pseudosensibilis. Next base: position 11,477 of record JBBPRF010000945.1, on the reverse strand, counting down.
CGGACTTCTCAAGCCTTATCAGATTCATGAGCTCGGGAGACTCGGATGAATGCCATAGCCCTGATAACCCACTTTCAACGAGTGACTGCTCTTTTTCTGGCCATAGGATCACTGGTGTTCCATCCTCGACTTCATCTGAGCTGACGTCCCACAGGCGGCTGGTGGCGACAGAACGAATCACGAAATACCCCGGTGGAAAACCGAAGAGATGGGCCATCATTGTATAGCGATGGCTTGATTTAGGGCGTTTATCAGGTGCGTTGGCAGTACAACGACACGTTCTGAGACGTGTGGATAGGTTGACAGTTATATACATACACAATCAAGGTATTTTACTGGACGCTGGACCCCGAGCGCCGATGCGTACAAAAGATACATAAAAAATCATAATGTCATCGGAAGAGATACGAAAGTGCGCGTCCATCATTCCTCCTCATCTTCTTCTTCGAATGCGCCAGGAACACGTCGATATCCTGCCGCTCGTCTCCCAGTCGCTGCCCCCTCGGCGCATTCTGTACGCTGTTTCTCAGCAAAGTCTTCCAACGAGTAGGCCATTTTGGAAAGTCCTTTCCACTCATGGCGTGCAACAACACTTCCCCCAATGCGAGAACTTTCCCAGCCGACACTCATCAGCACAGGTTCCTGAAACGCATTAGCAACCGAAGATTTGGAACGATAGCTGCAGTCATTACCCTCGAGCTCCAGCTCACGTCTCGAACGCATACCGTCGCACGGGATCCCGATAGGGGCTCCAGCTCAGGGCCAGATGGATTGTATGACATTGGCAGGGTTTGCGAACGATCTAGGATTTGAACAATTCGACCATCCAGTGACCAGATCTTTCGGCAGTATTATCCGTTGATTATGATAAAACGAACAGGAACAATCTTTACTCACGTGGATTCTCCCATCCGCGGACCCTGAATAAATGTATTGGCCTCCTGTGGTTTCTGCGGGACTGAAGTTACATCTTATAAGGGTGCGCAAGATGGCGTGTCCTCGATAGGTCATGACGCTACAGTCATATGGGTGCGCGGCATGTATCGGCTTCGGGAAATGACCGTATCTTTGTGCGTGCGTTAGTAGGGGCCACGTCATGATCCCATAAGCCCTACCGATAGTCGTAATTGTGACATCTATAATCTCTATGTGCAAACGAATCAAAGTCGCTGCTGCTGCACATCTTGCGGAGATCCCACAACCGAAGTGCCTGATCCTTGCCATTTGAGATGACATATCTCCCGTCCCCTTTGGCAGAGACGTTTGTGACCCCCTCAGTGTGGCCAACGAGCACTCCTGATGGCTTTTGTGATCCTCCTAGTGACCGTCTATCCCTGCCACGAACCATAATCAATCAACAAGAGGAGAAGAGAGAAGTAAGTTATTACCAGACTTTGAGGAACGTATCATCCGACGCGCTGATCAAAACGTTTCCTGATGCGGTATCAGCCCAACAACAACTGTTGACATCATCCGAGTGTGCCATGATCTTGACTGTTCTGCGATTAGCCAGGAGATCATACACTGAATGATGCGTGAGCGATCCTAGCGGGTAAGGGGGCAGGTCTCCTACCAAAAATATGGCCACTTCCACCTGCAATTACTTCATTACCGTCAGCAGAAAACTTACAGCTCCAAATACCAAAGGAATCCTCGTCGTAGACACCCCACAAGGACCGGCCTTGACGGCGACCCTGATCAGCAAAGCGGATAGGTGTCTGTACCGTGGAAGAATCTAAGGTGTTTGTCATATATACTGTGGGTGACTGTGACATGGCGCTAAGTGCGCGAAATGCAATTGGCAAAGAGTGAGTGACTCACAATAGATGAGTAAATCATCCTGAGTTGTATAATTGAGTATTTCAACTTTCGCCCTGCAATTAAAACCTTGCCTTTCGTTATCGGGACTTAGATGAGAATCAGTGATAGTCCATCTGCCCGTGTGTCCCTGGATGGTCTTCAAAATTTTGAGGGTCGACTCGTGATCACGATCAGGATCGTCAAAGAACGATGTTCCGCGCCGTGGGTTTCGCTGGGGTTGGAAGTACTTGGACGGCGGGGATGTCATGTCATACACATGAAGGCGAAAATCTGTTGAGCTTAAGCTCAAGAAACACTCAAAGCCGGGTCAAGTCACTGACTAACCTTGACAGCACGTATAGTAAAAGGATGAGTCTATCAAGTGAAGATATGAGGCGCCGCAGTAGGGATACCACACAATGAGTTCGTCACCTTTGGAAAATTGTCCAACATAAAGGTTGGCGCCATTGGAGGCGACAGCAGTCCCGTTTGAATTGGGTATAAGCTCCTAGGGTTGTATAAGTACAATGGCGGTTGCTAAAGCTAGACGGAGCGTACGCTGGTTAGCTCCTCCCTGGATGGGGTGCCTCCAGGCCTGCAAGACCGGTCTAGGAGTAAGCGAGAAATATTCCTACTGCCCTTCTTGGACCTTAGTTTGTTGGCCACATGGCCAAAATCACCACTCATGAGCAACTCGACGCCCCTCTCTTGAGGTTCGGTGTGGGGAGGGAACCATCGTCCGTTCCGATGTGAACTGACTGGATATTCGTCGTCGTCATTGCCTACATCCTCGTCTTCTTCATCTCGGTCTCCCCTCGAGGAGCCAGTCCGCAGCAAACGTACCAGGTCACCATAGGTGATTGAACGCCCCTCGTTGTTATTCGTATTAGGGCTAGTCACCCTTTCGGTGGCGCTGCCAGGCTGCAACTGCTGAAGATCAAACAGTGCTAGCAGACGACATGTGAAAGGAGTTCGATCTGCGAGGGATGCAGCAAGGCACTTACAACGCAAGATTTGAGCGATCGCGGTGCTGCCCGGATCCGCTGAGTGAGCGGAAATGTCGTCTTGACCGATTTCGAGCTCAAGGACGTTATCGTCGCCGTCGAGGTAAGCGTCGGGGCCATCGAAAGCCTCGTCGTCGTCGTCGGGCATGTCAATATCGAAGTCGTATTCAGGCATGGGGAAGGAGGCTTGGGAAGGGGCGAATGGTTGGATTATCTATAAGCACGGCCGCACCGTGTTCCGACACCATCTCTCTCACGTGGCGCGTCGCAGTCATCGAGCCGAGTCTATCCCAATTGAACGGAGACATGCAGATGAATGGAAAACAAAACAAGAATGATCGCTCCAGTCACCCTGGACCGGGGCTGGGAGAGCATCCACTACTAGTACTAGAAACGTAGGCTGCGGAGCGGAGGACGAGTCCAAGGTCCTGTATTAAGACACGCCAGGCCTGGAGATTCTGTACTTTGAGTAACTGCTCGTTCGCCTACAGGAACTGATTTGATCAAGAAATATTTTGCACTCGCAAACTGGATGACACGCTGAGGAAACCCAGTCGACGTTTCAATGCACATTGTTTTGCAACTCCGCATTCTGCATAGCAGTCGCTCACACCGACACCGACACCGACACCGACAACTCTCTAGTCACCGAGCAAACTACCGCACACGATGACGGTCCCCATAACCATCACTGCGGATGAGGTCAACTGCCTCATACACGCCTATTTTCAAGATTCCGGTATGCCACCCTGCAACCGCTCTCCCCCCCCGTCTTACTTCAGTTTAGGCTTTCAGCACTCTGCTTTCTCACTGCGTATGGAGGGTCGGTTGGATCACTCCCATCATATCAAGAAACACATCCCCCGCGGTGAGTTGGTAGAACGCCTCAGCAAGGCACTTTTGTATGCCGAAGTCGAGGCACATTGGAAAGGCGATTCGTTTGCGAAGAGCTGCAAGAGTAGTTTCTCTCTGCTGGAGCGTCATGTGTGCTCCATCGACCCAAATGCGACGACGCTGCTAGCTCCACAGCAGCCCGGAGAATCTAGTACAGCCATGCTAGCCGGCGAGACTGGCATCAAACGAAAGTCAATTACACCTTCCACAGAGGACGGACGTACCGAAAAGCGTGCCAGAAAGGAGGCTGAAGACAATCACGCGGCGATGGCTGTCGATGGTACACCAATCACGCTTAACAGTTGCACCGCAATATGACTTGTATCTGTAGGACCTTCCAGCATTGCCCCGAAGGAAGTGAAACAGCCTGATTTGCAGCAACCACCCTTAGAAAATCCGGTGAAGAAACCGAAGACGAAACGTTTGGACGCAGTTAGATTACTGCAAGCACACAAGGCTGAGGTGAGCCTCGCACAAGTCAATGACAACCCACAGTGATGGAGCTTCTAGGTTTTCGTAGTCGCTTGGAGCCCAACTACAGCGGGTCAGCTGGTATCAGGGTATGCGCTGAATAGATCAATTGGTTCCGACGTTGATTTGACTCATAACACGTCAGATCACGCGATGCCACAGTCAACTATTGGAATATTCCTTTCGGTTCATATGAGGATTCCCCAACCTCCCCTCCGCGGCCTACATTAACACTGTCCAACCTTGCTGCCTCTTCCCAAGCTGACTTGACATCCATTGACTGGAATCCTGATGGTTCGCTAGTTGCGATAGGATCGTACGACGCAATACTTCGAATCTGTACCTCTGCAGGAAAGGCATATCTCACAGACGACCACCATAAAGTTAGGCAAAAGCCACGTTTTCACAGTGGGTTGTGCTGATACCTAGAAGGGTCCCATTTTCGCTGCCAAGTTCTCTCCTTCAGGACAATGGATAGCTACTGCGAGCTTGGATAGCACGTCATGCGTGTGGGACATCAAAAACAAGAGACTACATCGACAATATCGAAATCACGAAGGTAACGTGTTGTTGTGCTCAGCAGGAGGAACTCACTTTATAAGGCGTGTCAGAAGCTTGTTGTCTGGATGTTGACTGGATTGATGACTCTACGTTCGCGAGTGCCGGGAGTGACCGTGTGGTTCATATTGTTTCCTTGAACGGAACCAAACCCATCCAAACTCTAAGGTATGTTGGTCGACCGAAACATGCGTTATTGAACTTTACGCTGGGGTAGAGGACACGAAGGGGAATTGAACATGCTCAAATGCAATCCATCACGCACGCGCCTGGCTACATGCTCCGATGACACGACCGCCCGGATATGGAATGTTGAACACCTGCACTCGGAAAAGTCGATATCTACTCTCGCTGTTCTGAAGGGCCACAAACGATGTCTAACTTCCGTCAAGTGGTGTCCGAATACCCAGGCAGGGGAGCACGAACTGGTAGCAACGTAAGCCACTCGAGTCGAATGCAAGGTGCATGATCTCACTATGTGACAGGGCATCGTTCGATTTTACAGCCCGGTTGTGGGATTCAGTGACGGGGGACTGCTTGAAGGTCTTCACGGATCACACCAAGTATGTGTTTGCCCTGTCATTCAGCCCGGACGGCACTCTGCTGGCGAGTGGCGGTGGGGATGGCTCATTGAATATGTATGATGTCAAGGTAGGTAGAGTTCAGCCTCTCGAAGCGAATGACAGGGCTGACTGTTGGTGGAGACGCGAGAACGGACTTGGACTTGGTCGTGTGGAGAGAAGACGGGTATTTTCGAGATTGACTGGAAGAGATGGGGAGAAAAGAGCCTGATTGCGCTGGCGATGGAGCACAAGGTAGTCGGTGTTGTCGAACCAGCGACGTTGTCTTGGCTGTAGAGTTTCGGAGATGTCTTTCGGAGATGTTTATTTCTTTCATTATCTATCTCTTGATCCGGCGTGATGACGTCGACAATTGCCGTCTGACCAATGAATGCTGACTAATTAGCCTTTCATCATACCTGCCTCTCTTCGACATACACCATCATGATGTTGTCCCTTGGACTCTCCTGTGCCCTCAAGCCTGCCTTGCCCCGCAGCGCACTACTAGCCGCCGTGCGACCAAGAGTTCAGCCGTTCTCGACCAACTCCAGCACGCCCTTTGGCACCTTCAAGAATGTCGTCCGGAAATTTCCTACCACACTTTCTCCGTACAGGTTCTCCCGCACCATGATAACAGATGCGCAGACCGTTACACAGGCCTCCTCACAAGAGGCCTGGAAAAAGTTTGCAATCACTGCCGTGCGTAACACTACCTTACTCCTCCGTTTGTTGATTCAAGTGTGTAGGCCGCCGTGGCAGGCACTGTCGTCGTTGCAGAAGGTTTCCTAAACAGAGACACTCGTGATTCGCTGACTGCTGCAGAACAGTCCTACTTACATGATAGTTTCAAGTACACTGGGGGTGGCCTTGTTCTTACGGCACTAGCTGCCCGAAGCATGTTTAGGTCTGGTGTTGCTTTCAGAATCATGTCAGCGAATCCATGTATGTATTTTTGGTTCCGACCCCTCTCAACATTCCTCACTGTCACCATGCCTTTACAGGGCTTGTACTCGGTGTGAGTCTTGTCGGGAGCATCGGCTCTATGATGGGAGTCTATTACACCCCTCCGGAAAGAACCGTGCAGAAGCACCTTTTCTGGCTGGCAAGTCACTGGCATTTGATAACGCGTATTGTCTAACTCTCCGTAGGGATTCAACGCGTGTCAAGCAGCAACACTAAGCCCATTGTTTTTCCTCAGTCCAGCCATCCTGTCACGTGCAGCGCTCTACACGTGCGGGGTCGCTGGTTCCCTGTCTTACGTCGGCGCCACTGCAAAGTACGTCTGTGTGTTGCTCTCTTGACGTAGCACCCACATATTGGACAGGAATGACAAGTATTTGTACATGGGTGGTCCACTTCTCGCTGGTGTCACCGTCGTAGCCCTCTCTTCAGTGGCTCCGATGGCCCTCCCGCTTGGTATACGTGGGCTAGCTGTCGCCGAGTCTATCTCTCTTTACGGTGGTTTAGCCGTGTTTGGCGGATTTGTGCTTTATGAGTGGGAATTTACCCAACTTTATACCACACATTTGACCCTAACATCTTTGCTCAAGTACTCAAAAGATTCTGCAACATGCACGTATGGCAGAAATGGGTGCCATTCCCAGGGACCCCATGAAGGAGGCGATTGCTTTGGAGCTTGACATGATCAACATCTTGTGAGTGTCATAACGGTCAGCTCGAACGCACACTAACACTGTCCTAGCGTCCGTCTCGTTCAGATTCTCATGATGCGCTCCAACAACAGGAAGTGATGTACATGGTCTTAGCATGTGACGTGTCTTGAATCGACTTCAGTTGGCCTTTTCACTCGTCACTTGGTAGTTGTTTTGATGTAATTGTCATGTTCCAATTGTTCTGCTCGAAATCCACAGCCAGTATACAGTGTGGCTACGAAATTCCTTTCCCTAGGTCTTGTAGGACGCCAACAAAGCTTCCAGGATCAACGATTTCTGTACCACCATAAGTGAGGCGCTTCCCAGTCTTGGCTGCCCACTCTTCGAGATTTCCATACTCAACGTAACTTGCGCCTCCCACGACGAACACCATACCATCTGTGAATGCCATACGTCTTGCTCTGCCAGCGCTTGATGTACCACTGACTCCGGGTCCACCGCCCGTTCCAGAGACACCCAATCCCTGGGCATGTCGAGGTGCACGGGGATCCAGGAACAAATATTCGTCAGTTTCTTGCAAAGACTGGTTCGATGCAGCTGATGAATCCATTAGTGCCTCGGCGAGTCGCGTCACAGATAACAGTTTGTTTGCCGGCAGGAAATTCTTTACGCCCGAAATTAGGTTTTCCAAGCCACCCTCTTTCAGACGGTCGGTGAGCTGGAGATAAACAACTCGTCAACTCGCAAGGAGAGAGCTCCTCCAAGAAAATGCGAACCTTGTTTCCAAGAGCCGTAAAACCTCTGAATAGTTCCGCTTGACCACCGAGGACCGGCGTGGATGTCCCACCGACGGCGGCGGAAACAGTCATACGTGAGATTTCTCTTGTCCGTCGAACATATTCGAGTGCTGCCGTATCTGCACCTGCACTCTTGAGCTCTTTCTCCAGTTCGGCAATATCGTCTTTGGAAATTGCATTATCAGGCGAAGAGAGGTAGAACACTAGGACAAGGCGGAGCTTGTCCTCGGGGGAGAAAGCTCCATCTGGCCGAGGCGCGCGAAGCGTCTCTAGAATCGATGACACTGTCTAGCAACTCGGGCCGTGAGACTTCGTCATGAGCGACGGCCTGGGGCACTTACTTGCTTATTGACCGCTTCTTCGGTACTGAACAGTTCATCAAGACCTCGTTTCTTGATTTGCTCGAGCAGTGCCGTGGCGATATTCATGTGCGTGTCAAGCGTCGCCTTACGAGCAGTGAGTTCAGGAAGCTGTGTTATAGCGGTCTTCAAGTGTGCTGCATTCGACGAGAGGTCGCTGTGTGGTGTCAACTGCATCCTCTTAAACATTTACCGCAACACCAACTCACAGCTGCGAAATATCATTGACATCACTCACACCCGTCGATCGTGTAATTTCTGCGGCGTCTTGCTTATACTTGTTCAATTCAGCATCTATGTCCTCGGCAACTTGAGGGAACGGATTTGCAGCGTTTTTTGCCCAGAAAAAATCCTTTGAATCAAGATCGTACGAACGTTTTTGTGCGCTGGTAACAACGACGCGATTAAGCTTGATCTCAAGACAATCCGATACAAGGGCTTGGTATGTCCAGCCATGAGAGACCATGGAAACAAGGTCCACATTCCTGTCCAGGATGAGCAGCACTTAAGGTCATTAATCAGGACAAGGATGAGAAGAAGAAGTATTAAAAAAATCGCACATGGCCTTTGCAGATTGGACAACCCAGAGGAATCCTGTGAGAAGAGCGAGGTGGTCGTTCCATGGGCGCGTGAGGCGGAAAGTAACGCATCTCGGATCTTAACATCGAGTTTCTTGGCCACCATTTCTGCTGCATTGCCCTTGGGAGCACGGATGATCGGGACATGTCCTGTGGATCGATCAGATTCCATTGGACGTTTAGCAGCCGCTGGGAGCGCATACCCGCGGTCACAACGGCACTAAAGATCCCACTGGCGACACGTTCAATCTCATCCTCGATCTGTTGTTCAGTTGACGACGGGGAGTTGAGAAGTTTGTACGAGTAATACGGTTTGGGTTGAGATGGACCCGCTTGGGACGCTGGAGACGGCAGTGGAGATAGCGAGGAGAATAAAGATGGCGATGGTGCGATAAACGATAGATACTGGTCGACGACCTGATATAGAGGGTCCATTAGCGTGAAACCTGCCCAAACACTGTGAACAGACCAACCTGTTCCACCAACTCCCCTGTGCCAGAAGTAGCGACCGAAGCTGCAAGCTCCTCAAGAAGTGCACGAGGTAGTGGCTCGACAAAATTGAGGTGAAAGGATTCGTATAAACACTTGTCAAGGTCCTCTGATATCCGGCGTATGTTTGCCAAGGTTGGCGCGACAAAGTAAACGGCGGGAACGTCGGGCAACGGGGGACGCAGCGAGTGTAGCTGACTGTGACGATGTGAGGACCACGAAGCAAGACAAAATAAAGCTGCGTACACGTGCAGAGTCACGCCAGCATCGCGAAGATCTTGGACACGAAGTACTGTTGCCAGGACGTCTTTCGTTTGCTGGTCCAAGACTAGCACTTTCCAGACCAGAGGGGCAGTGGATGTCGGGGCTTTCACTGCGGGTGCGGACATGAGCTGAGTGGAGGTACTGGACGGTGCAGTTGCATCTTGGGAGATACCGAGGTTGAGTAACGCGAGCAGAGCGTCTGTCTGTGCCTGCTGCAAAGTTGTGGGTGCGATGGCCTGGCGTATGATGAGCAGGACGGTATCGACGGTGGGCTGAGTGACTTACATGCTTGAGCGCAGAGCTGGCCATGCTCATTGGACGAGCTTGGACTTGAAGTCACCGTACAGTCTTACAACGTGCCGTCACGTGTTCGGATGATGCAGTGACAACGACGATGGTTTTAGCCATCGCTTTACAGTTCATCTCACCCCCAACGCAAGAAGGCCCATCGACGACATAGATCTCGGGCGGGCCGAGACTCTCCTACTTGCTGCTAAACTGGTGCCGATTTCTAGGTTGGTATTCTTGGCTCATTCTGACTACTGCAACGACTAATTGACTGCCACCTGTCATCCAGCTCCTTACTCGCCAGGTTCTCACTTAAAGAGGTTCCTGTTTACCCCCACTTCTCATATCCTGCTCTCCCCCACTCTGAGTCTTTTACTCCACGCCTTGTCACGCGCAATCACAAAACCCGAGCAACCCACCTCTCAGCAGCGCAAACGACCTAACATGGGTTGCGTACAAAGTGCTCGTCGTGAAGAATCGCGGAGTATCTCTTCCAAGATGGGAAAACCATGGCTTTCGAGGCGAAAGGAAAGGCAAGAGCTCAATGGTGTTGGTAGATGGCCTCCGTCACCAGTAGTACAAGACCCCGCGCCATGGGTAGAAGGTCACAAAACCTTCGTGCTGCTCGAAGATGGACAAGGCCTTTTCATGCAAGCGGGCACTGTATTACATGAATAACAACGTCTTTCTGGGCACGATGTTTGTATAAATGTGAGCACTTGCGATATATCTATTTCCTCTCGTGTGTAGTGATCGACCCTATGTTCTGCAGCCGCAGGCCGTCCGCAGCAGAACATCGTACATTATACTTTCGTTATGTTCCACTCGCCAAGATAATTCCCCGGTCTTCGAGCCAAAACCCAGGGGCTCACGCTGGACGGGGTAATATGTACCACTAATTTCAGTGCAGCCTTGGACACGTTGCGTTCATTGTTGTGTTTGATCACGGACCCTCATTGGTTCTGATGGCCCTGCCACTTTGCTTCTCCACCCGCACCGTCCAAGCGCGCATACACCGGCAAATTGATAATACGACATTGATCCAGTCGTTAAGAGAGTGCCTAGCGCTCATGCAGTTAAAGATGGCGGGATTCTAATTTATTTAAGATGAACGCTCATTCGATGAATTCCAAATATATTGCTTTACTAGGCCATCCGTCGTGCTTTTGTAATGACAGTTGATCATGTTGCACCGTTACCCAGCCGATTAATGAAGAGAAATGTGCGTGAGGTGGAGCCCTAGAGTAATTCAATGGCCCCCTTTGGCTTTGTTCTTGAACACAAGATGTAAAAGTGCGACCCGAAAAACGAACGAAAGTGTAATGCAAGTTCACAAGCGATTGGTAACTCGGTTGAGCCTCCCCCAACAGTGTGTCATGCAAACTATTATCAACCAATGGAAAGTAAGAACGGCCCGAAAGTCTCTCACCGGTCGACAAGCGGCTGAGTGGAGCAAATGTGTCTCGGTTGACACGTGAATGATGTATCATACTAGTTGCTGTACCAGGCCCGCAATGCCTGGCCTTGCCCTTGTGCGGAACAGCTCACCTGGTCTAAAATCAGTGGGGTTTATCCGACTCAAAGTGGGGAGAATGGAACGGGGCAGAGTCTCCCGGCCAACCGTCAAGCAAGACCGAGGTTTGACACAGCCGACGCGGTGGAGCGGCCGTTATTTTACTGTCTATTTCAGGCAACTTGGCCACGTGGGAAAATCGCATGAAAACATCGTTCTCATCTTCGGTCATCCATAGCTCCTCAACGCGACATCGGAATTCGATAAAAAGGGTAGCGTTTGACTCGCA
>JBBPRF010000944.1:0-12729 GCA_038092875.1 Lanmaoa pseudosensibilis | reverse complement strand
AGTATTTGACGTCGGTCGCTCTGTTCAGGTGGAAGGTGTCGCATTCCACCCTGACGGAAAGCATCTTTTGTGCGGGGGTCGCGCTGGAATTCGACGATGGCAACTGGAAGATGGTCAAGAGGTCGGAAAGCAAACAAGAATGACTGTATACGCCATTTCTTTGTCGAGGGATCAGAAGTGGATGGTATGTGGGACTGAGCAAGGGGCAAGCGTGTGGGACGCGGAATTGCATGAAAGGGTCATCGACGTGGAGCGCATAAGCACTGTGTGGTCAGTCGATGTCTCCCCGGACTCGACCAGGTTTGCCACTGGGACTATTAACAACAAGGCGAGCGTGTGGAGCATCACAAGCGGAGAGAGACTCGTTGGCCCCCTCCTACACGACGAGAATATCAATGCAATCAAGTTCTCCCCTAATGGCGAGCACATCGCCACTGCATGCAGGGGGGGATCCATCTGCATCTGCGACAGCCACAGTGGTGACCAACTCATCAATATCAAGACTACCTTGCCCCTAATCTGTGCAATTACTCCGCTTGCGTGGTCGAACAACGGACAGCAAATTTTTGCTGTGTCTAACGACAAGAAAATCCGCTCCTTCAATGTATCCACCGGGTCCCAGTCTGCGGAATCACATGTTCTCGATGGCGACACGGTCCAGTGTATTGCTCTAGCTGCCAATGGCAAATTTATCGCTACCTACGCAGACCGTTCTATCTGGTTCTTGGACACATCGACACTTGTCCAGATTGGCCCTGCCATCGACGACGGCGAATCACTACAGTCGATCACCATCTCCCCGGATGACAGCTATCTTGCCACTGGCCGATCGGACGGGAAAATCACCGTGCGTGACCTTGGCGGTATTCGTATGGTCCCTTCGGACCCTTCCGTGTAAGCATTGGCATGTTGGATAAGCACCATTCCACCTCCTATGCTGACACGCTGCATTAGACATCTACTGGCGAAGAACAACACCCAGATGCTAGCAACGACGGCAATAATGATCTCGAGGTATCCATTCGTTCTTATCCCCCCTCCAAGCGAGTTCTCACGATCGCATAGATCGACGTAGCAGCTCCTGAGTTCGACTATGACGAGGTTGGTAATCCTTACATTCTCTCCCCTCCGTGTTGACGCTGTTGTAGCCACCGTCTCCGGCAACTTCTATTCACCCCCGCGAGAACGAAGCCCTGCCGCTTGACACGCCCCATGCCGTAGCACAGTCGTCAGATACGCCGCCCATGCTCTCCCCTCCAGTGGCCCATCCAGAGGAAAATCTCGATACTAGCGAGCCATCCAGGGGCATCCTGGGTTTCAAACAGCGGCTACAGACAATGTTCAACAGGCGTAACAAGGACCCGACTTTGCGTCGTCCCGATCGAGTTCCCAGAATGCCCCTTACAGTGGCCGATCTGACTGACGCTCCGGAATCGACTCAAACGCAAGCATCCGAGTTGTGGGCGAAACCCCTTCCTCCTCAATGTCTACTTATTCGTGTTCCGGATCCTCTTCATTGGGTCCAGCTCGGAGTTCTCGCAATTTGCGCTCATCGATTATCGTGGGTTCTCCGGAGGTCCGAGTGTGTACAAGGAACAGGAGCTTTCGAGGTGTCGATGAGGTTGGGAATGCATCCTGTGTCCTTGTGAATTGGCCTGCTGGCTCGTCATTGGTATGACTCTTGATCAGTGTTGAATTTCCAAAGGCGTGCTGACACATTGATCATGATCACGGGGTGTTTATTAGATCTTACAGTATTAACCATCTATAGAGATTTCCGGGGCTTCTAGTGGCACATCGTCCTCGCCATCACAAGTCTCATGCAACTTGCGTCTTATGGTGAGTATCATAATTCGTCCATACTCACCTCAGAGGTTTTCTAACCTCGAACGTCGCGCTCGTCCGTTCGCGCTGTCTCACACAACCGTAATCTCCTCGCCATCATCGTCGCCCTACATCATCGCCAGTCCGCTCATCAACTGCACCTTTCCCTACTTTTGTGTCTCCCTCGCTATCGGTATTCTCGTATTAGTAACGCCTCTCAACCATCATCCGATCACTGCTCTACCAACGGCTCATGGTCCAACTACTCGAACAAGCGCATGTGACTCGAATGGAATGTACGACAGTCATTGCGATGTCGTCGAGTCCCCAACGGTCTATGTCACCTTTTCATTCTTATTGTGGGTCCTGCTTGCGATGAACAACCCCATCTCCTATCCATTCTTACAGGTCCTTCGAAGAGGAAGCTCGGGTAACCCACTCGATCGCCTCACACCTCATATATCTTAATTTAATGGTTGGAGGTGGGATAATCATTTCACTCTATGGGCTTGTCGATGTCTAATTCTCTCCCGCGTGTCGTCTCGGTCGTGGAGCGAGGAAAAGTATCATTTCTGGGTGAAGACGGATGTCCGTTAGAGTGCAAATGAAGGAGCATCTCGAATGCATCATCGAGGGGTGCTTTGAGTGTCGTGTCGCGGGTTTTGGGAAGCGTTCCCAACCGTGTTGCATACAGTCCAGCATAGTAGTTGATCGAGTAGTTCAGCCTGAGATTGTGTGAACACGCTGTTCTCGAAATGTAGTGTGCGGTGATCAAAGAGAGACGAATAGATTGTGAATGTGCTTTCCCATCATCGGTGTGGGCACCAAGGAGGATAATTGATAGTATGAAGGATTCATCGATCGGTGGTGATGGCGCCGCATGAGTGAGCCTGAGTAGCCACATCATGATCAGTGTACTCGATTGGCGTCTACTAGCGAATCCACGGTGGGCAATCACTTCAGGTCTTGGTCACGCTTGGTACATGGATCCGTAAAAAATAAAATAAAATTGATGCAGGAGGAATGAGACATAGACATGCTAACCCACATCCTCATCTTGTCGTGCTCTAGGTTTGCAATAGCTTGAATCAATTATACTCGCCGTGTCCTGCAATCCTGGCTTTTATGGGCGTATAGACCTTCTCCGCGACCGTGGAGTCAATATCCCAGCGAGCTCAATCCTGGATGGGTCCAGGACTTGTATTATCAGTGGTACTGCGAGGCGACACGAACCCGTCCACATACTCACAATTCAGTAGGGTATCTGTATGTATTGCATCGAATCATCTAGATCAATGTGTCCCATCGTCTGTACCTGAGCGAAAACACATCCACGCGGGAAACGCAATGGAAAGGATAGCCTTGCCTGACTCTCGCTGATGCTGAGGCAGTGTCAGTATAACAACATAACCTGAAGGAAAGCATACGCACTGTCAAATGGACGACCCTGGGGGAGGGTTGAGATGGGTTGTTCACTTGTTGCGCCTAACAGGAAACGAGCTATCATGACGTGGTATATAATAACCAGAAAACGACGCACTGGGCCTACTTCTGTTGGATCTGTAGAGCCTTGCCCGCTATGAGAAGCGTCTTTTTTCGGCTTGCTGGGCTTAGCAGCCTTGGCGGATGATTTACGCTGTGATGTTTGATGAGTCCCTGCATACAACTCGAGAAACAACAAACCGGTAGTTTTACGATCGTCTTTGCAACTGCTCGCTAAGATGATATGTCAGACGCACCACATCCGATCGTTGATCGAGAAAGAGTGCTCACTCGTTTACGCTTACCCGCAGCCATCCACGAAGGACCCTCCTCATTTGTGGCCTCCGGTCTCGCTGGTGACCGAGACCGAGATGGATGATCGGCAGGCTGATGTGACATTTTTCTGGTAACAGGATCTGGGTCGTGCAAAGTCCGATTCTTGTTATTCTTCTTGATCCTCGTCTGTAGGAGCTTCTTAAACCCTGGAAGGCGCCGAGATGATTTGATCGTGTTGCAATGTTCCTCCGGACGCGCCTCCGGAGGAGAGGCCACTGGTACGGCATGGGACGCGCCAAGCGGCTGTAGCTCGTCCTCATCAGGATGGGGAGACGATGACGGTGACGGTGGCTGCAACAGTGTCAATACGGAGGGAAGGGGAAGATATGATGATCTCCAACCTCGTCATAGTCGAACTGAGGAGGAGGCGAACCCGACGGCACCTCTACCTATGCGATCGTAAGAACTCGCTTCAAGGGGGGGGAGATCAAACAGATACCTCAAGGATATCACCGTCACCATCTTCACTATGGGATTCGGCCTCAAGTAGACTGGATTTCCCAGCGTGGTCCTGGTGTACGTACACATTGGAGTCAGTAAAATTCGTTTTGGCGACGAGGCGATAAAACTCTACCGGGGAGGAGTCGGCTGGTTCGTTATGACGGCTACCCGACGACGAAGGCTGCTCATCTGGTTGTTCTTCCTTATGCGCAGATGCCTAACGTAGCATGTCAGTGTGAGAGACGGGATGAGGCTTATCCGACATGCCAATATCGTCAATGCTTACACGGAAGGGACCATACAAGTCTGGGAGAATACCGCCGAGGTTATGTATGGCGACTTTCCCATCGCCTCGTCCAGTTGCCAGATAGGTGCTATCCGGGGAGATGGCGATTGAGTATATCTGTCCACTGCCCCGAATGACAGGGCCAATCTGAGTCAGTGTTGATGACTCCAGGAACGAGATGAAATGGCCTGCAAAAGTAGCAATGAATTGGCCATTAGCTGCTAGAGCGATAGATCTGACTTCGCCGTCATCGGAAGCCCACGATTGGGCGACCTGGAACCCTGTGAACGCATGAAAAGACCTGATCCTGTTGTCCTTCGATGTGGTAAAAATTTGCTGGCCATCGTTGGACCATACGAGCGGAGTGCTTGGCCATGCTGAGGCCGCTGTGCTATGCTTGATAAAGACAAGCTCGTTACCGTTTCGACTGTCGAAGATGCGGATTGAGTCCTCCCAGCAGGCAGTGGCAATGTGCTCGCCACTTGGGGAGAACTTGATTCCCCTGACACTACTGTCATGTCTGAGCGGGCCGACGAGTCTCTCCTTGGTCATTATACTCCAGACATTCGCTTGGCGGCCACGGCTGTATGCGGTCCCGGTGGCGAACTTGCTCGAGTCTGGGGAGACGTCGACTGCACCCACTGTGTTTTCGCCCTCCACGTCAATGAGCTTTTCACGCAACTCCGCATCCCACACGGTTGCCCCCTCCTCACTCCCACACACGATCCACTTGCGATCCTTCGATACTGAAATGGCGCGCAACTCCATTCCAGTTTTCTTCCCGACCTCTTGACCATCTGCAAGCTGCCATTGTCGAATCCCATCGCTACCACCGCCCAAAAGGTGCGTTCCGTCCGGGTGAAACGCGACTACGCTGACTCCACTAGAGCCACCGGTGTCAAGTATTATTGTTGGGTCTTAGCGAATTGTCAGCATTCAACACAATCACTCCCCCGAACCGCTACGTACCGGTATTTGTCGACGACATCCTTGCGAATAGTATGCAGTCGTTGGTTTTGAAACGTGAAAAAATGGTATTTCGGTTTATTCGTGCTGCACAATGCTGTTACGAAACACGTTTCCTTATGCTCAATATGGTCGTGCATTTGGCGCTTATTCTTACCCGGGTCCCAGCTAGGTGACATCGTTGCGACAACGACCAGGCAAGCAGTCAACATCGGCGAAACTTTCCCTCGTTGCCGAGGGTAGTCTCATCCTAGGACTTGCGACTGCTCGTCATATCTATTCTCAGCTGCAGTCTGCAGGGCTTGGTTCTTGACGAGAGTACAATCCGCATTAGACTCACTCGCGACATACCGTGCACAAAACATGTATGCGTTCCAGGACGCTCCCGAACAGGGACCCTCATACTTTAGACGAATGTTCTCCACGAGACGAGAGACGAATGTACGCACCACCCGAATTTGAACCACGTCATATTCCTATTCATGTGTGCCAGGTGTTCTGGAGTAGCTCGCGCTCGCTGCTATAGACGTCGGAGAAAGTTGGATAGGTGGATATCGCAGACATATGTGCGCGTCTCTCCGGGGCTGGAATGGTCGTGCTCTCACACACGCCTCGTTGACGCTAGATTGCTCTAAGTATTATACCGAAGTTTTAGATGTCGATCCTGCCAACGCGGTAAGCCCAGTATAATCGAGTGCACGTTGCGTTCTCATCCTTTCCCTCCAAAGTAATTCGGAAGCGCCGTACTTCGATGTTCCGATGCACAGGCAAGATCGATGACCTGGTTTGCAAACTCTCATTGTACCTTGATACATTTTACACAGGCGTCCAAGGCTAGCGGACGTGTAATCAGTATGCTTCCATCCCTCGTGGGAATCGGCCAGGCACAAATAATCCTGCAACCACTGATGCACATCCTCTTGCTCGCACGACAGAACACATTCTACGTCCTACAAGCGGCAGAAATGGCCTACACGGCCGGCGAGCTCGCGTTCTCGATCAAGATATTCCTCACAGTGGCCAATGTGATCAACGGCGACGGCTGTTCAAAGTGCTCGCTCTGACTCTGACCGATTCTGACCAGCGTTTTTGAAAAAAAAAAAGGCTCGGGCCCAGGTATCTATGAATTACGAAGCGCCAAAGTTGGGGGATGGGCTGTAGTATGCTCCTTGTCCCTGGAGCGACCGAGGTGGTTATCTGGATCGAGGTTCGCACCAGATATGTGCATGTTCAATGGAGGAGTTCGAGATGGGTAAATCGCGTTCCCGGGCGATGAATAGGGCCAATAAATTCCAAGTTGGTATGGGATACCATCGGTCTATGTGACCTGGACGGCTATAACAATCGAAACAAGGTGGACAGTCCTCATTGTACTACTTTGTAAACTGTTGCTCTTCGAGTCGTGTCGGACTTCTTGTGTGAAGGGTCAACAAGCCATCATATCCGCGGAGGGCAGCATTTGAGTCACCGGCTCAGTGGGAGCAGGTGGTATCGCCCAAATATCACTACCAGAGAGGGACAATATAACTTCATCGATGCAGATGGTGTCGGTGGAACGAGCGCGAGTCGCATCAGCATACTTGGTCATCCATTAGCGAGTCCCTGTTGACAAGGGACAATCGCCTCTGATCTTGAGCACTCGCACTAAGCAGTACTTGAATCCGTGATGAATGAAAAAAGCATCGACGCAGGAGGGACGCGACATCCTAGAACACACCCTCTTCTTAGTTGACATTCCTTACATTTGCAATAGTTGTAGACACTGTCCTCCAATCCCAGCCCTCGCGTGAGCTCAATCATGGATAGTTTGTACGGACTTGTACTGCTGGGGACGCCGAGGAGCGGGAAGAACTCGTTCAAAGTCACGCTTCAGTATCGCATCTACATGTATTGTATTGAATCATATAGATCAATGTGTCCCTTCTTCTGTGCCCGAGCGAAAACACATCCACGCGGGAAATGCGATCGAGAGGATAGCCCTGCCTGACTCTCGCTGGTGCTAATCCACTGTGAGTGCAACAATATAGTCTTGAGTAAAGTACGCGCACCGTCAGATGCACCCTCCCGGCGGAGGGTTCAGATGGGTCGTTCGTTTGTTGCGCCTAATAGGAAATAAGTTAGCATGACACGGTAACACAATAACCAGGAAAAGACACACTGGGCCTGCTTCCGTTGGTCCTGC
Organism: Lanmaoa pseudosensibilis; assembly: GCA_038092875.1. Lineage (NCBI taxonomy): Eukaryota > Fungi > Basidiomycota > Agaricomycetes > Boletales > Boletaceae > Lanmaoa > Lanmaoa pseudosensibilis. The sequence continues at coordinate 5,212 of JBBPRF010000944.1, read as the reverse complement.
AGGACCTTGCCCGGTACGAGAAGCGTCTTTCTTCAGCTGGTTGGGCTTAGCAGCCTTGGCGGACGATTTAGGCTGTAACGTTTGATGAGTCCCTGAATACAGGTTCAAAGAACAACAAACCGGTAGTTTTGCGATCGTTTTTGCAACTGCTCGCTAAGATGATATGTCAGACACACCACATCTTATCATTTATCAAGGAAGAGTACTCACTCGTTTACGCCTACCCGCAGCCATCCAAGAAGGACCCTCATTTGCGGCTTCCGCTCTCGCTGGTGACCGAGACCGAGATGGATGATCAGCGGGTTCATGCGGCTTATTTCCGGGGACGGGATCTGGGTCGTGTAAAGTCGGGTTCTTGTTACTCTTCTTGATCCTCGTTGGTAGCCACCTTTTGAGCATCGGAATTCCATGGGATGTCTTGGGAGCATCGCGAATTTCCTCTGGACGTGCTTCTGGAGGGGAGGTCACTGGTACGGCATGCGACCTGTCATGCGGCAGTACGTCATCCTCGTGGGGATGGGCAGAGGAAGTCGGGGACGGTGGCTGCTACAGCGTCAACACGGAAAGAAGATAATTTAGTGATCACCAACCTCGTCGTAGTCGAACTGAGCAGCGGGTGAGCCCGACGGCACCTCGACCTATGCGATCGTGAGAGCTCGTTTCGAGGGAAAAAAGAGCGAATGGATACCTCGAGGACATCCCCATCACCGTCTTCGATGTGGCTCTCGGACCCAGCTTGTTCCTGGTGTATGTAAACAATGAAGTCAGCGAACTCGTTTTGGTGATGGAATGACACTATGCTACCGAGGGGGAGTGAGGCTGCTCGTCTGGTTGTTCTTCGTCGCGAGTAGATGGCTAATGAAGTGTGTCAAGATGAACACAGAATGGCCCTTATCCGACATGCCAACATTGTGAATGGACAAATGCTTACATGAAAAGGACCATACAAGTCCGGGAGGATGCCGCCGAGGTTACGGATGGAAACTTTCCCGTCGCGTTGTCCAGTCGCCAGAGAGCTGCTATCAGGGGAGATGGAGATTGAGTATATCTCTTCACTGGCCTGAACGACAGGGACAATTTGAGTCAGCGTTGATGTGTCCAGGAAGGAGATGAAATGGCCTGCGAAAGTAGCAACGAATTTGTCGTTGGCTGCTAGAGCGATAGAGTAAATGTTGCCACCATCGAGAATCAGTGATTCAGCAATCTGGGACCCAGTGGATGCATCAAAAGACTTGATTTTCTCGTCATCTAATGCGACAAAGATTTGCTGACCGTCGTTGGACCACGCAAGCGGAGTGCTTGGCCAAATCGATCCTGTGTTAGTCTGGATGGAGATGACCTCGTCGCCGTTCTGACTGTCGAAAATCCGGATGGAGTCTCCACTGCAGGCAATGGCGATGTGCTCGCCATTTGGTGAGAACTTGATTCCACTGATTCTACTTTCATGTTGGAGCGGGCCAATGAGTCGTTCCCCACTTGTAATGTTCCAGACACTCGCTTGGGGGCTGTATGCAGTCCCGGTGACAAATTTGTTCGAGTCTGGGGAGATGTCGACTCCAGCTACCGTGCCCGGGCCAGGCTCCACCTCGATGAGCTTTTCGTGCATCCCTGCATCCCACACGCTTGCACCCAGATCAGTCCCACACACTATCCATCCGTTGTCTCTCGACACCGAAATGGCATACAGCATCATGCCTACTTGCTTTGCAACCTCTTGACCGTCTGCGAGCCGCCATTGTCGAATCCCGTCATTACTCCCGCCCAGAAGATGCTTTCCATCGGGGTGGAATGTGACTACGGTCACCCCACCAGAGCCACGGGTGTCAAGTACTATTGTTGGGTCTTACTGAATCGTCAGCATTCGACACAATCACTCCTGTCAGTACTGCTACGTACCGGTCTTTGTCGATGACATCCTCACCAATGGTGTACAGTCGTTGGTTTCGAAGAGTGGCAGAACGAGGTGGTTGGGTTTACTGGTGGTGCGCAGAGTTGCCTTTCTTAGTCTCAATATGGGCTATTCGCACCAATACCTCGTGCCTTTGGCGCCTATTCTTACTTCGATCCCAGGCTAGGCAAGTGGTCAAGCATCGGCGAAACCAACCTTCCCTCGTCGCCAAGGGTAGTCTTACCCTAGGAATATCTCGACTGCAGGACTCTGTTCATAACGGTACAATCTGCATTAGACCCACTCGCGACATACCGCGCACAGAACACGTGGGCATTCTCCCGACCACGGAGCTCTCATACTCTAGAAGAACGTCCTCCACAAGATGAGAGACGAATGTATGCACCATCCGAACCCGATCCACGTCACATTCCTTTTCACGTATGTATGTATCTCTTCCGGGCTCCAATGCTTGCGCTCGTGCACAGACCTCATTGGCGCCAGCAATGCCTTTGGATGCCCAATGATAAGTATACACTGTATCACGGGCATGCGCATGCAAGCCGCAGAAATGCCAGAATTGTCCTTCGAGTATTATACTGAGGTTTTGGATGCCAGTTCTACCAACACGGTTGTTTCAATGCACAGGCAAGATCGACAACCCGGTTTATGAACTTTCGCAGTGCCTTGACACATTTTATACAGACATCCCTCCGTCCTAAGCCCGACATCTTGTTCCAAGGGTGGGCTATCATGTCCCCCCCCTCCCACATGTCCAACACCCCAGCCGAATGTTTACCCCAACTCAAGTGTGGCTCGCTAGCGGACTCGTCACCAGAGTGACCTATGGTATCGTCATGCCCCCTTTCTGGCTCTGCTTTTACGCACCTTGGAATCGACTCAAACGCACGCATCCGTGTAGACGAAACCTCTGCCTCCTCTACGTCTGCTTCCAGTCTGTGTTCGGATCCTCTTTCTTGTCAATGGGTCCTGTTCGCAGTGCACGCAGTTGCGCTTTATCAATTATTGCGGGTTCCCCGGTCCGAGTGCGTATGAGGAACAGCTTTCGATCGGTGACAAAAGGTATTCTATGTCCTTTCGAATTGGCTCGCTGACTCGTCGCTGGTATGACTCTCGATCAGTGGCATTGAATTTAAAAATCTGTGCTGACACATTGATCATGGTGACGAGGTGTGCATTAGGTCTGGCGGTGTGCCATCATCTATAGAGATATCGGAGCACGCTCGTGGCAGTCGTCCTCGCCATTGCGGGTTTCATACAACCTGGGTCTTATGGTGAGTATCATAATTCGCCCATACTCACCTCTGAGGTTTTCTCATCTCAAATATCACGCCCGCCCAGACGTCATAGGCATCCTTTTCCTCTTATAAATATCCCCGTTATCAACGTTATCCTATCAATTGGACCTTTCCATACCTTTGTGTCCCCCTTGCTATCAATATCGTCATTACGCCTCTCATCGTCGTCTGATCGCTGCTCTACTAAAGGACCATGGTCCAACTGCTCGTACGCGCGGATGCGATAGAGCATACGATGGTCATCGGGACGCTCGTCGGGTCCGCAGTGGTCTGTGCTACATTTTTACTCTTGTCCTGTATCCCGTTTACGATGAACAATACCGTCTCCTATACATTCCTACAGATCCTCCGAAGAGGAAGCCCAGGTAACCCGCTTGATCGCCTCTCACCTCATATATCTTGATTTGATAGTGGGAGGTGGGATAATGTTCTCACTCTACGGGACCGTCGAATCAGGTAGCGTCGATATCTGATTCTTTCCCGCGTGTCGTCTCGGTCGGGATATGCTCACCTGCCACCTACAGGTTCGCGCCTCGTTGATACATCCTTCAGTTCTGTGCAGTTCCCGAGAATTTAATTGAACAGAAGCGCGAGATTAAACGCGCCAACGAATGAAGGAGACACTGCGTTGGGATGATGTCCACGTTTTTTGAACTCTAGAACAGCAGGATTAGTTGCACATACACTGCTCAGCTCCAAGTACGAAGCAGGTGCTTTGAAACGGACATCTGGGTCGCGTTCCGAAACAGCGTAACCCTCCATCACGGAAGATGACGATAGACCAAGGGGGCGCGAGTGTTGGTGGAATGCAACGTGTAGATTGCACGTAGTGCGAAAAGGGGGTAACCGACCTGTGCATATAGTCGCTTGTCACGATGGGATGCGCAAGTGACAATCCAAACGACGCTGCAAACCAACTTGAGCGAGAACAAGGAAGAGCAAGAGAATGGGTGGGAGCGACAGGGCCTGCTCACGCGTCTGCTTCAACACGATCCCCTTTACCTAGTTGGCGGTGTCCGCAATCCAGGCTGCGAGGGAACGAACAACCACGATCCTAGCTCCATCTACATGACCCGACAATACGGAATGCGGCGGTGAATTCGCCAACATACACACCGACCTCGACAGCTGTGCCTCTGCCAACCCTCCCGGCCGAAGGACCTCCCAGACGCATAGACGATCGAACAGCCGAGCGACGCCAGTGGGGGTGAAGACACAATGGATGCCTGTTCGAAAATGAGTTCGTGAGAGGGTGAATGAGATCCAGATCCCCCACGTCCTCCCACCTGCAAAGATCGTGTAAATAGCAAATTTACACTGGTTGCGAAGGGAGTTACCTCGTCATGGAACGACTCACGGGTAGATACATTGGTTTCGGGCGGTGTCCACTTGTCCTTGGAGTCGGGTGACGGCACACTGATGTCGTCGATTTGCCCAGGATCGGGGTGCTCGAGACGGCGGAGGAGGTGATGCACGGGAGACGGTTGAAGTGACGGATGAACTTTTCCGCACGGGCGATTCGAGAACGGATGGATTCGGTGGGGTGTATGATTACACTTTCGTAAAGTCGGAAAAGGGACGGGGACGGGCATGGGATTGGTGGCGCTTTTCCGCTCGAAGGGGGCACGGTTGGAGGTGGATGTACTGTATAGGCGGGAATGGGGGGCGGGGGGTGTGGCGAACGAGGCAGAGTGTTCGAACGAATGCTCGCGTACGGCGGAGAGCATCAGGCGTTCTCGCTGTCCGTCGCCAATACTGGGATCGCTGTCTACGGGGCTAGCATGTTGCGAGGACTGCGAGAGGCTATGCGAGTCTCAACCAACCCTCTTGTCAAGGTTTCTAGAATGTCGTCGTTAGCGCACAGCGAACAAAGACGTTACGTATGCATACCGAGATGTTCGTGGCTTTCATTTAGTTTTCATCACATCAGTGCCGCAAGCCCCATGCAATATCAGGAGCCACGATCTGAGTCGAGCTGTAACAGATCTAGAACAGTTAGACTGGG
>JBBPRF010000943.1:0-12743 GCA_038092875.1 Lanmaoa pseudosensibilis | reverse complement strand
GGGGGGGTTTCTGGGGTAGTGGAAGTCGAAGGGGATTCGACTTAGACTCAAGGGTTTCTAGGGTGATTCGAGACTACGCTTGTATTGCGAAGATCAAGAATGAGGAATACAAGTATAGACAGAAGGTTTATATAGCAGAGACCAACGTGCACAGACCAAGGGACGATTCTGGAAAAGAAGACTATAGAAGCGTATGGAAAGTGGGGAACACTCGCCGTTGTGAGAGAAACAGCATAGGAGATGAAGTCCGAAGATACGAGTAAAGCCGAAGATAGGGTTCATTAGAACAATGGTGAGAACAGTGGGAAAACGGTATTTGTAAGGAGAAGGACGGCGGTATGGGGACAACTAGATGTACCTCGCCAGGTGGTACGAGTACCGCATAAGAGAAAAAGGATAATGCATGGACAAAGGAAAATGATTGTAACATTACCCCCGCTGTACAATTGAGTCCCTGGCTCAATGATCCTACCATTGCTCAACTCAAGCTCCAAGGATCTGGGGTCCCCCATAGACTGCCGTGGCTTGCGAGACTGATAGACGTTCACGCGGACAGTCACCAATGATGTGACCAGGTGTATTGCAGCTTCCACAGTTACGATGGGGACAGAAGCGATTGGTGTGGCCCCAGTTGTTACAAAAGTCGCATCTCTGGATAAGGCAACAACAGGCAGGATGACCCGGGGTGAGGACGTGACAATGGGGGCAGCGGTATTGTGGACAATTGAACTGATAGTGGCACCAACGGTGGCAGTGGTGACACTCGGTGGAGGGAGAAGCTGGGCGAGTGTTGATCTGTTCTGGCTCAGGTAGGACACGAAAAGGAGAGGATAGGGTGCGAGCGTTGCCAAGTAAATAGGTTCGGGGGCGTTCCCGTGGGATTGGGATGGTGCGAATAACTTCTTCATCGTCAGAGTCCAGGTGAGAGTCCTGATCATCCTTGTCAGAGTCGACAAGGGTTGCAGAGGTGGATGGAGGGGGAGAGGAGAGTCTAGCGGCAAGTGGAGGAGCGGGAGCGGGGATAAGAAGAGGATCCTGTCCCGGGGTAAGGTGGATAGGAGAATTTACAGGGCTAAGAATATTGTCAAGTCGTTGGAGATAAGTATCGCGTTGGTCCTGGGGAAGAGAAAGGTAGATACGATGAAAGGTAGGGTAAATCATAACGGTGGGAAGAGCTGTGATGAAGGTTCCAAAACCATGACTATGTAAAGCATTGAAAAGATGACGAAGAGTGTCTCCTAAAGCGAAGCGAAGAGGAAGATCAGAAGACTCAGCTGCATGAAGCATCAATTGGGCATGGGAGATTCCATGGTAGATATGAATGAGATCTTGGGAAATGGTATCATCTTGAAAAAGGGGGTCCTCTTCAATTTGACGGAGAAGAATGGGGGAGTCTAGGACAGCGGCGTAGAGCAAGTGGACCCCATATTCGGGCAAGAGCGAAGAATAGACACGTCGAGAACGTAAGGGTGACGACAGGCTCAAGGATGAAGATAAAGGAGACGAGGCGACGGAGGAGGATAGGAATGACACAGTGAAGGATATCGATGTGGAAGAAGAGCATACACTGGAGCTTGGGTTCAGGCAGGAGATACTCACAGAGAGGCCATCGACTGGCTGATGACCCAACTCAAAGGTGATGTGTTTGTTTATATGCTGTGAGGATGGTGGGAGCATGATGGAGATTAGACTCGGGTTCCCACGTATTTTCGGATGATGAGTAACCCTTCCATGCGGTCAGGTATCAGCAATGTGATCGAGGGCCCTTGTGGGCTATTATTGCTTCGACTTCCCATTCTTCCTCGTTATCTATGATGTCAGGTGGGGGAGATAAGAATGTAGGTCCATGTGCTTCGCTGATCCGATAAGAAGATAGAAGCGAGGCATGAAAGATGTCGTGTATTTTCCATGTGGAGGGAAGGCGGAGTTGATAAGTTAGTGGGGAAAGGACGTGGATGATTTCAAAGGGGCCATGTCGCTTAGGAGCAAGCTTACAAGAAGGGTAATGGAGTCGTAGGTGGGTGGCTTCGAGCCATACCTTATTGCCTACCTTCCAGGGGGTAAAGCAACTGGTTGTTCGGGAAGCCACGAGCTTTCTGGTGGATTTGTGGGCAGCTAACACTTCCTTTCTGGCTTCATCTAGGAAAGAGAGTCGTGCTTCTAGAGCGGGTAAGAAGGTCTTGCCGAGGGGCGGATATGAGCATGGGTCAAATCTGTAGAGTAAGGAAAAAGGGGACTTCTTGGTTGATGTGTGAGGGGCGGAGTTATGGTGGAATTCCGCTGCTGTTAAGGTTTCAGACCATGAGATGGGTTGGTTTGCACAGAAGATCCGAAGATATGTCTCCAATTCCTGATTGGTTCGTGCTGTTTGGCCGTCGGTCTGGGGGTGGTAAGCCATGGATAAGCGAACGTCATACTTCAGGAGGCGAGCAAGTTCCTTCGCGAATGCTGAAGCGAACTGGGGGCCTCTATCCAAGATGATGGAGTCGTGGAGACCAAAACATCTGAAGACATTGTGGAAGAATAGATCGGCTACGCCTGCTGCATCAATGGATTTGGAGCATGGAATGAGGATTACCCCCTTCGTTAGGCCATGGTCAACCATGACCAAGATAGAGTTGTGGCCGTGGGAAGAGGGAAGGTCCGTGATCAGGTCCATGGACAATTGCTTGAATGGGAGAGCAGTCATAGAAGGGATGGGAGACAAAGGGGGAACAGTGGGGTGGGTGTTAACTTTGTTCTGCTGGCAGGTGGCACAGCCATCCACGAAGTGCTTGACAAAGGAAGAGAGGCCCGGCCACCAAAAGTCTGTTCCAAAATAGCTTTGGTGCGGAAGATGCCCATATGTCCAAAGAGAGGCAAGGAGTGGATGGAGTGAAGGAGAGCGGAGTGAGCTGAGGGGGGAACATACATACAGCCCTTAAAATAAAGGTGGCTGTTGTCAAAAGACCAGTCTGTGAGGGAGGAACGAGTGAACAGAGGGGAGCCTTTATTGAGGGCCACTAGAGCTTTTAAGACAAAGGGGTCTGAGGAAGAGGAAGATTGGATATGACGCACAAGGGACAGATCAAGCGCATTGAGAACGACCGGGTCTGGTATGATAGAAGAGTCAATGTTGTCTGTTGAGGTGTCGACGTCATCGTGTTTAGAGAGAGCGTCGGCAGGGCCCATCTGGGAGCCCGGAGTGACAGCCCAGACAATGTCAAAATCCTGGAGGAAAAGGGTCCAACGAGCCTGTCTGCGGGAGAGTTTACGGGGATCTCAGATGTAGGAGAGATTCTTGTGGTCGGTGATGATGGTGACTGGATGCGAAGTTCCCTGGAGATAATGCTTCCACTCAGCTAATGCGTAGATGACTGCAAGGAGTTCATGATCATATATGTCATAGTTGCATTTAGTGGGGGAGAACGTCTTGGAAAAATAAGTGCAGGGGTGCTTGTCTCCATTGGCATCACACTGCATAAGGACAGCACCTGCGGCCAAGAAAGAGGCATCTGTCATGAGGTGAAAGGGCTTGGACACGTCTGGAATCGTAATGACTGGGGCAGAGGCAAAGATGTCACGGAGTCGGTCAAACGCTTGCTGTTGTAATGGGGACCAGACCCAGGGTTGGTCTTTGCGAGTGAGGAGGGTGAGGGGAGCAACAATGTCGGAGTAGTTTGGGATGAACTTCCTGTAGAAGTTTGCGAATCCAAGGAATAAGCGGACTCCTTTCACGGAAGTGGGTGATTTCCAGTCCTTGATGGCGGTGACCTTTCTTGGGTCCATGCGGATAATTCCCTGGCCGATGATCATTCCTAGGTACCTCATAGTTGGTTGGTCAAAGGAACACTTTGATATTTTCAAGGATAAGTCATGTTCCCAGAGGCATTGAAGAACACAACATGTTCACTCATGATGGAGGGAGAGAGAACCATTTGTTGCGATTCCGAGATCATCCATATAGATCTTAAGCCAGCGTTCTGCCAGCATGTCTGCGAAGATATGGTTCATGAACTCTTGGAATGTGGTGGGTGCATTGCAGAAACCGAAGAACATGACTGTTGGTTCAAAAAGACCAAAAGGGGTGATGAAGGCGGCTTTCCATTGATCTTCCTCTCGGATGCGTATGTTGTTGTATCCCCATCGGATGTTGAACTTGGTGAAGTAAGTGGTGTCTTTCATGTCATCAATGAGTTCAGAAATAAGAGGAAGGGAGTAAGCGTTTCGGATGGTATGAGAGTTAAGGTATCAGTAATCTTGAACTGGGCGGAGGGAACTGTCTTCCTTTTTGACAAAGAAGAGCGACGAGGCCTGGGGGAAGTGAGAAGGGATAATTCAGCCAGTCTTTAGATGTTCATCGATCATCTTTTGACATTCTTCCTTTTCCAATAGGTTGAGCGGGTAGACCTTGGCGACTTTTGGGACGAAGGAGTCTCTGAGTTCGATTTTGTGATCAAAGGAGTGGTGGGGTGGGAGCTTCTCAAAAAGGGTTTCAGAGAAGACATCCGCATAGTCTTTACAGAAATCTGGGATGGTGTTCTTGGTTGGCTTATCAATTTCCGTGGATTGTATTTCTTCGCCAGAGGTTCCTTTTGAGGGAGGATACTCACGAAGAGACCTCTCAACCCCTTGGGGATACCTTTGGAGAAGAAGTTCAGCGATTTCGAAGTCTGGATCAGCCGAGTACCCATGTAAGTTGTAACCATTGTTAGAATGTTTCATGGTTATCGAATAGGTTTTCCAGTCGATGGTGGGGTTCCATTTTTGGAGCCAGGGCATTCCTAAGATGATCTGGGGACGGCTAAGATGAGTGACCATGAGTTTGTTATTATCAGAAAACTTTTGTGAGTAGAGGGGGACTTGGGCGTTCCACTTGATGGTACCTTTTCGATTTTCCGTTCCATCAACATTGTAGGCGGTGAGGGGGTTATCCAGTTGGGAGAGCTTGAATCCTGCTGAGAGAAGACGAGAGTCGATGAAGTTTCCTGTTGCTCCCGAGTCGATGAGGGTGGAGGTCTCAACAGTTTTGGCGGTTTCTTGTAGCGTAACTGGGAGACGAATGGTTCTTTCATTCTGGGGTGCTACAAGTACATTATCTATGTTAAGGAGAGAAGATGTTGAAGCAACTCTCCTTTTTAAAAATCCTTTGCCTTCTGAATGCATTCTGGGGATATGGAAATGGAAGCTATCTCCTCTGATGGTTCTTCATAGCACATCTTGAGTATGGATAGGATCTCCATCTCCTCCTTTCCAGACATCTTGAGCGAGTTGATGTACTCGTCTAGCTGGGAGTGAGGTGGTGGGGTTTCCTTGGTGGTGGAGGCATGGATATGTTGTGTGTTTCTTGGGGGTGGCTTCGAAGGGAATTTAGAGCAATTTGTGCTGTTGTGGCCCACCTGGCGACAGCGAAAGCAGTGACCTTCCTTGATACAGCGGGCTCACTCGACTGGGGTGAGCTTCTTGATGGTGGTGGTGGCGTCGATGTCCATGGCATTGGGATCTCTTTCTGAGATGTGAGTGAAAGATGAAGGGGTGAAGCGTCCCCTCTTTAAAGCGAGAATGTGCATCTTCTGACCATGGAAGGTCTTGGCGTGTTCAATCCACTTATCGATGGTGGTGGAGATCAAGGACATAGAAAGAATCATGGTGGTAAGTTGCTGGTCTAGACCAAGCAAGAACTGGTCGATGAGGGTGGTATGGTCTGTGATACCTGCCTTGGCAGTGAGGTTCTGAAAGTCGGTGATGTATTGTTGGAATCCATCGTCGGTGGTTCCATCTGTGGAGCAGGAGGATTTCTGGGTGAGCTTGGTAAGCTCCAGGCGTGCGGTGGCTTTGGTGTCAAAGGGGTAGAAGGTGGATTCGAAGTTGGAGCAGAAGTCTGGGAATGACTTTCCTGTGGTAATGGTTTGATCTGCCATTTTGTCATACCACATTTCGGCGAAATTGGCTCCTCGACCCTCACTCATCTTGTTGAGAGTTGTCATGATCTTGTCGTTGCCAGAGGAATACAAGGATTGGTTCAAGGCGAAGTAGACCTTCATAGCTTTGATCCATCTGGAGGCATCGGCAGGTTTGCCTGAGAAGTCGGCAGGGAGGGTGGCTTTGAGCTCAGGTACTCTAGACATGGTGGATGCTGGGGTTGAAGGTGGTGGCTGGGGCGAGGAGGCTCCTAAAGCAAAGGAGGGTATGTAGTTTCGTTGGGTGATGCTAGGGATACTAGGGATCGCTGGAAGTTGCGATAACACTGACTGTGGGGTGCTGGGAGTGGTGTCATCTCCAATCTCAATGTCTTTGTCCTTTTCAGGAGGGGGTGCTATGGGTTGACACTCTCGACATCCGAAGCGACTCGTGGTGATAATGGTGGGGGCCCTTCATCTAAAAAGATGGGGCTGAAGAGATTCTCAATCTTTTGTTACGCGAAGCATACAAGGTCTTGTAGAGAGGACTAGGCGGGCAATACTCACGAAGAGACCAATGTCCGCTAGCTTATCCAACAAAGGGGATTTCCGGGATAGTGGCAGTCAAAGGGGATTTGACTTGGACTCAAGAGTTTCAATGGTGACTCAAGACTATGCTTGTATTGCGAAGATCGAGAATGAGAAATACAAGTATAGACAGAAGGTTTATATAGCAGAGACCAACGCGCACAGACCAAGGGACGATTCTGGAAAAGAAGACTATAGAAGCGTATGGAAAGCGGGGAACACTCGCTGTTGTGGGAGAAATGGCATAGGAGATGAAGTCCGAAGATATGAGTAAAGCCGAAGATCGGGTTCATTAGAATAACGGTGAGAACAGTGGGAAAATGGTGTTTGTAAGGAGAAGGACGGCGGTATGGGGACGACTAGATGTACCTCGCCAGGTGGTATGAGTACTGCGTAAGAGAAAAAGGATAATGCATGGACAAAGGAAAATGATTGTAACAATGGATCCTTCCATCTGCCAGTCAGAGAGATGGGAGTGGAAGGCTGTGGGGATGTCTTCATTTATTGATTGGAGGTGTTGGAGGACAAGAGGGTCTTCAGCTGAAGCAGTGGCGACCTTGTTGGTGAGGGTGGTGTTGATGGCATGGATGAAAATGGAAGGGGGAAGGAGCATCACCTCCTGATTGTCCAGGTTGGATTTCGGAAAGTGATCACATCGGCAGGAGAGGGCATCCAGGCCTGCAAGGTGAGATCCAGGAACATGGATTATTTTAAGATTGAAGTCTGCTAGATCTAGAAGCCAGCGGGCTTGGCAGTGGTTGAGGGCTTGAGGAGAACAGAAGTATGTCATGTTCTTGTGGTCAGTGAAGACCTGGATGGTGAACTGAGATCCATGGAGATAGTGTCGCCAGGATTTCAGGGTGTGGATGACCACGAGGAGTTCTCAATCATATATGTCATAGTTCTGTTCTGCAGGGGATAGAGACTGAGAGAGATAAGAGCAGGGGTACCAATCTTTGTTGGAGTCAGCTTGCAGAAGAATTTCTCTGGTGGTGTTTCATGAGGTGTCAGTGTTACGATTCATCCTCGACTACTCTTTTCTTTCCTAATCTTCATTAGCTATACGCTGTATTTCTACGAGTCGCTCGTTCGACTCCCGCCTCGTACGCTTTCCCTTCACTTCGTCTCACGTGACCTTATCCAGTTGGCAACTGCCGTTTCTATCACGTGATTCCGCAGTCTGCAGTCATGACGCCATCGACTACGCATTTCATTTCCGATCTCCTATTTGTAATTCTAATGACGCGTTGCCTTCTCATTGGCTACCACTATCGTACGACGCATCACCCTTTTCCACTTACCACTCTTAGTTATCTTTTCTCATGGTCCATGCACAGACTCCTTACGTATAAATACCTGCGCTCTCGCAGAAGAGATCCCTAGCTTAGACCTCCCTTGTCTTACCTAGCAATCTCTGCAATCGACAAGGTCCTTGTACCTTCGTTCCTTCGTCCCTTGTCTCCCTTCGTCCGCTACGCGTTCATCTTTACGACCGTAGAACCCTTGAACCCGAGGACGGTCGGTATTGCCTTCGCACATCCGTACTCCGTGCCTACGTTGTCACTTCGTGCCCGATCACTGGACGACTCACTTCGCCACTTGGTCACATCACGTGCCAGTGGATTCCCCCGTGCCACGTGACCGCTTACGCGTCTGTGGAATACACTCGAACCCCCGTCACTTAGGACCTCCCTACACCTTCAAGGGCTACGTCCGATCCTACCCGGGTCGAGCGTAACAAAAGGTCTAAGCTCTCTCTGACCGGCTACTCCCATGTAAGCCGCCACCATTTCTCACTGACTTCCTCCCGATCCCCGTTGGCAACCTCGTCGCCCCGCACCCCCACCTGACTCAACCTCCGAGGATACCACCGAAAAGGACAACCAACCCTTTGACCTCTTTGCCACCGACCTCACCCTACCCTCACGGGAAGAAACGCTTGAAGACACCCAGCTATCTCACCAGCTCTCCCACTCGCTCTCCATTCCGCGCGAACCCACTCCACCATCCCCTACTCCTGTACAGCGTTCTCCCCTCTTCCAACTCCCTTCCCCGCACCCACCACCACCGAGACCCACTATGTCCTCGAAACCCGTCGAACTTCGCCTCGGAGCGCCCAAGGCCTTCAATGGATCCTATGACCGAGCCGTTGAATGGCTCAACACTGTAGAAACCTACCTTTTGGTTAACGTCGATGTGTACAACACCGACGCCAAGAAGGTCGCCTTTGCCCTCTCGCATATGACGGAGGGATCCGCACACACATGGGCCGGAACTTTCCGCCAAACCGCCCTAACCCAGACCCCGGCTAACCTCGGGATCTTCCCAGACTTCAAAACGGCCTTCAAAAAGGCGTTTGAACACCACAACACCGTCAGCAACGCCGTTGCCTGGCTCTTCACCACCCGCGTCGTCCCTAAGATGGACGAACCCCGCGCCACCACCTTAATGAACTACATTTCGGAGTTCAAAAACAAAGTCGCCCTTGCCCAGATCAAGGACAAAAATGTCCTGATCCGATACTTTGCCTCCGGCATTCCCCCCGCACTTATGACCAAGATCATGGGAATGGACACCGTTCCCACCACTGTCAACTCCTGGTACAACAAGGCCGTCCACTTCCAAGCTCAGTGGGACCACACTCGCGAAATCGCTCAGGTTAACAAGAAACCTTCAGGCGGTTACTCTTCCTTCTCCCCTAGAAACTCCTCCGCCCCCGCCAAGGACCCTAACGCCATGGATGTTGACGTCATCCAAGTAAGCAAGCTGACTGACGCGGAACAGCAACGTTGCCGCAAGGAAGGCCTCTGCTTCCACTGCCGAAAACCGGGACACACGTCCCTCAAATGTTCCGCCTTCGCTGAAAAGCCGAGGAACAAGTGCATCAATAAGGTTGAAGAAGAGACACTTCCGAAGCTTGAAGAGGTTGAGGACGATGACGATGAAGAAAACGTTCGTCGTGTATCTTTTCTTTCGGATTTTTGAATCGGGGATCTGCTTCGACGCCAGACTCCCCTTCTCCCCATAGTGGTGTAACCGTATCGTCTCTTGTAACTAAGGCAATAGAAATCGCCGTTCAAGTCATTGTACCTTCGCACACGCTCAAAGCTGTCGACACCCGTGCCCTCATCGATAGTGGGGCAAGCATCAATTGCATGGATTGGGACTTCACCAAGAAGAACTCTTTCCCCATCGAAAAACTCAAGAACGTGGATAGCTCCTACAACAAAAGCGGTGATATCCGACACGGCATCACTCTTTTTATCAATATAGAAGGCATCGCCCACCGCGTTCTGTTTCACCTCATGTCCCTCAGGGACAACATCATTCTCAGAACCCCCTGGCTCTCCGCCGTAAACCCCCAGATTGACTGGACTAAACGAACCATCTCCGTCGCGGAATCATCCGATCAATCAAAAGAGCTCTATGCCTCGCACGTCGCCGATGTCAAGTGACACGACACCCATTATTGGGTACCACTCCCGGCACCTCCTCGCCACGTTAACGTCTTCGCCACCGAACAAGAGAAACTTTTCTCCTACAATGGATGGGAAGAAGAGAACCAATTCCTCTCTCGCGCCATGGGCAACCGTGCCCTGTACCGAACCCTTCAGTTCGGATCTCACTACGCCCCTCTCGGTTCCGCCCGAGTTGCCCGGCTTACCCAAGCCACAGAACTCGCTATCTCCGCCGGAAAGGACAAACCCAAGACCACGCTTCCCCTGGCTTATGCCGAATTCGCCTCAGTCTTCTCAAAAGAAGCGACTGACCACGTTCCCCCCTCTAGACCCTACGACCACGAAATAAACCTTAAAGAAGGTTTCACCCCGAAGATAGGGAAACTCTATCCCTTAACCCCTGAAGAATGCACTGCCACTGAAACCTTCCTGGACGAAAACCTCGCTGCAGGAAAGATCTGCCCTTCGAACTCTCCCCAAGCCTCACCCTTCTTCTTCGTCAAAAAGAAGGACGGAGGATTACGCCCCTGCCAAGACTACCATTACGTCAACGAACACACCGTCCGAGACGCCTACCCTCTGCCCTTGATCTCCGACCTTATCGACAAACTGAAGGACGCCAAGGTCTTCACCAAGTTCGATGTCCGCTGGGGATACAACAACGTCTGCATCAAAGACGGCCATCAATGGAAAGCGGCGTTCGTCATCCACAAAGGACTGTTCGAACCTACAGTAATGTTCTTCGGTCTCTGTAACTCTCCCGCCACGTTCCAGCGGTTCATGAATGACTCCTTCCGCGACATGATCGCAGAAGGATGGCTCATCATTTATATGGACGATCTTCTCATCTTCTCCCCCGATGAAAAAACTCACGAGGAACGTACGAAACGTGTCCTCCAACGCATGACAGAGCTTGATCTCCATCTCAAATTGGAGAAATGCAAATTCACTACTACCGAGGTTGACTACCTCGGCCTCATTGTCAAACCCGGCGAACTCGCCATGGACCCCCTTAAACTCGAGGGCATCTCCTCGTGGCCTGTGCCCACGACGGTCAAGGAAGTCCGTTCCTTCCTTGGCTTTGCTAATTTCTACTGCCGCTTTATCCCGAGCTATTCTAATATCGCTCGTCCCTTGATCGACCTCACCAAGACATCGCTCCCCTGGTCTTGGACCCCCACGTGTCAAGAAGCGTTCTCCACCCTAAAACGCCTCTTCCTCTCTGAACCAGTATTACACATGCCGGACCTTGCCGCTCCCTTTGCCATCGCCACCGACACCTCATGGAACGCCACCGGAGGTATTCTCCTGCAGGCCGACTCCAACGGAGATTGGCACCCCTGTTCCTACCTGTCGCAGTCCCTGTCCCCCGCGGAACGCAACTACGACATCTATGATTGCGAACTCCTCGCGGTCATCCGTGCCCTCAAATCGTGGAGACATTATCTCCACGGATCTCAATTCCCTGTTCAGGTCTTCACCAATCACAAGAACCTGACATACTTCCAATCTCCACAAGCCCTCAACCGCCGCCAAGCCCGTTGGCTTCTTGACCTGGCGGACTTTGATCTCAAAATGATCCATGTCCCCGGGTCCCACCTCGTGGGCCCCGATGCCCTCTCCCGCCGCTGTGACCACTTCCCTCGGTCAGACCCTGATAACCAGGCCGTCACTCTCCTTCCCCCGTCCATCTTCGTCCGCGCCATTGACACCGCCCTCGCCGACAAGGTCGCAGCAGCTTCTGCTGGCGATCCTCTGGTTCTCCAACGTCTCCAATCTATCAATGAGGATATCCCCGCCGCCTTCCACTCCCACTTGTCCAATTGGCAGATGGAAGGCTCTGTTCTAATATACAAAGGCCGCGTATACGTTCCAGATTCTGGGGACTTACACAGGTCCATTCTCCGCCTCTGCCACGATCACGAGACCGCCGGTCATCCCGGCTTCCTTAAGACCCAACAACTCGTCTCCGCCGAATTCTGGTGGCCTGGCCTTGCCAGCCACGTACGTCGTTACGTCGAGGGCTGTGCCACATGCCAGCAAAACAAATCCAACATGCACCCCACCGTACCGCCGCTCACCCCGATTAAATCCTCTGCCTCTCGGCCGTTCCAATAGATCTCATGTGATCTTATCACGGATCTTCCCGAATCCTCTTCCTTTGATTCCCTCCTGGTCGTGGTAGACCATGGGCTTACTAAGGGGGTGATTCTTTGCCCCACGAAGAAGTCCATCACTGCCGAGGGCATAGCATCCCTCTTTTTCCACAAAGTCTACCTCCGCTTCGGCCTCTACGACAAAGTCATCTCCGACCGAGGCCCACAATTCACCTCAGCCTTCGCCAAGGAACTCGGTCGCATCCTTAACTACGACCTCTCTCTCTCCACCGCGTACCACCCACAGACTGATGGCGAAACGGAATGAGTCAACCAGGAAATTGAAACGTATCTCCGCATCTTCTGCGGTAATAACCCCGGTTCCTGGGCTAACAACATTTCCCATGCAGAATTCGCCCACAATCACCGCCCCCATTCCGTCACCAATCAATCTCCGTTCTATCTCATGATGGGATATGAACCCCGTGCCCTTCCCTCGGTAATTGCCGAGTCTTCTCTTCCCGCAGTCGCTTCTCGTTTGAAATCCTTGACTGCCGCCCACGACGAAGCCCTTGCGTCCCACGAACTCGCCCGTCAAACCATGGCCGCCCGCACATGACAGAAGTTCACCCCGTTCAAACTTGGGGACAAAGTATGGCTCGAAGCCCACAATCTCAAACGCTCCATTGTCAACCCAAAGTTCGCCCCAAAACGCGAAGGAC
>JBBPRF010000942.1:0-12757 GCA_038092875.1 Lanmaoa pseudosensibilis | reverse complement strand
TGACCAGCCCATCAGTGAAAATACCCGAGTGCAGAGCTGTAGTTTTTACTCCCCGTATAGTAAAGGTCAGGGCATGGGACGTTTACCCGTGCTGTAAGACACTTTTTGGGATCGCTTAAAGGCTCATCAACCAATGAGAGGGCCCGCTTAGTACGACAGAGTTGTTGAACAGCCGTTCATTTCAGCTGCTATGCAGACCAGGGTCGCCGTCGGCGACGGCAACCTTGCTGGCCGTGGTGAGTTGACATAGAGACGCTCTTAGGTGACAGACGATCCTGGATATAGAACCTGGAAAACCTAGGGTCGAGATTCGTAAATCCGATTGCCTAACCAGGCATCTGTTGACACCTGTTTAGAATCTGCACACGAAGTGGGAATGCATGATCACCTTGCCAGCAAGGTAATGTTGTAAACAAGGTAACAACCCTTTGGCAATACGCTACATTTATGCATTGACTTGGGCTTTATTTAACGCGTGCTTACAGAAAAGAAAAGAAAAAACTATGGTGACGATACCCCCTTTCAAAGACCGCCCCCAGTCAAGATATATTCTATCGCAGCGTGCACGTTGCCGCCGGTCGCAAGAAGGGCACGGACGTTCTGAGCTGCATTGGTGAACCCCATATCTTGTAGTTGCTAATGAAAGGTCACGAAAGAAAGTAAGGTGAGATGAATCATGATACATGGGCCCAGTCGGACGGACCTGAAGTTGGACTTGGAACCGTTCCTCAGGTGGTCTGGTATCCGCAGGAGCGGCGGGCGTCGCACCAAAGGGGCCCAAGCCTCCACCGGGACCGCCTGGGCCACCGAAACTGCCAAGACCACCTCCGAAGCCACCACCGAAGCCGCCCCCACCCAGGAGAGCCTGTAGTAGTGCAGGATTAGGTATGCCAGCACCAGCACCCACATTAGCGCCCGTTCCAGCAGCGCCGGGTTGTGTCGTCGTAGACGGCGAGGTGGGGTTGGTAGCATCAGTGCTAGCTGCGCTAGAGGGGACTCCCGGGGCTGGGAACACGCCGGGAACCGCTGGGCCAGCCCCGCCAAGTCCAGCCCCACGCATCATCGAAGACATCTGCATCATAGTACGCAGCGTTTCTGGATTGGACCTGTTTGATGAAGAAACGAATGCGTTAACATGCCATCAACAGAAGCGTAAGAAACGTTACGAACACCATTTGCCTAAACTGCTCGCTTTGGAAGACCTCCCGGATCTGGGGTCCCATCGATGCGAGTTGTGGATTGAGCGCGATGATCTGGTCGAGGATGGCGGGATTGGACATGAGCGATGACATTTGCTGTAGGAACTCGGGTGATTGCATCATGTTTTGAAACTGCAAGCAAGGACGTCAAGTCAATCGTGGATGGCACGCTCGCCATGCACAGCAGAGATACGGACCACGTTGGGATCATTCTGGTTTACACCCATTTCTGCGAATGGGTTGAAGCCAGCCATCAGACCATGGCCCATGTAGCCGTTGAGGAGAGTGAGCGGGTCGGACGGGTTCTGGCCAGCCTGCATTGTGGGGATTTGCTGAGGTGGTGGTGCGGCGGAAGAGGAGCCAGGAGCTTGCGCCGCGCGTGCGGTGCCTTTGACCATGTGGATCGTATGTGACGACTGAATCTTGTACACGGACAATACGTCTTCATCCTGCGGAGAGGGAGGGAACGATAAGGTAAGTGAAACATGGACGCGACGAGACGCATCGGTACCTTGAGCACTCTACCTGCGTGGGGGTCAGAGTCGAGATCTGGCGGGGCAATTGGTTGGACACGGACCTGAGTAGATCAGTCTCTGCCGATCAGCCTCGACGTCCGACTTTTCGGCGATGGCACGCTTGAGGTCAAGGACGGTCTTGTCTGGGCTGATCGATACCTGGATCTTGAGCTCGCTTGGACCTGATAGTGAGGAATAAGTGATGATAATGAGGGGGAGGAGGAGAGGCAAAGAAGTACCCTTGACGTTGATATGTATTTCATTGTCGGCCATGATGAAGCGGAGAGAAAGTGCAATGTGAACACAGCCACGTTCAATCGTTACTTCACATGTCCTGCGACGATTGCTTCAAGACCGTTGCCCACACCGGCACTCCACTCGGCCGCGCAGAGTCCATCGCCGGTGTCCCGACGTACATATCTGAGCCTACCGCTGCAGCCCAAACCGGACAGAAGAAGATCCTTCTCTACTTCTCTGACGTATTCAGCCCGTTCTACATCAACAGCCAGCTCCTCCAGGACTGGTTTGCGTCCAATGGTGACCAACTTTCTTTGCATGCAGAAAACACTATTTACGTGGACGTAGGCTACACCGTGCTCGGCCTCGATTACTTCCTGGGTGACAGGTTTGAGACGCTGATGAAGCAGCCTGGCTTTGTCCGCGAAACTTGGCGCGACAAGGCCGTCGCTCAAGCACGCGAGCACACCCCAAAGTGGGTCGAGGCAGTTAGACAACGCTATGGTCAGAGACCCGCTACAGCGCTGTGTTATCCGCTGACCTTGGATTTGGATTAGGTACGACCGATGTCAAGTACTTTGCAGTTGGTACGCCGTCTCTCGCTCCCTTTTCGTTCAACTCACATCGCATCGCCTTATCCAGGGTACTGTTTCGGGGCACCGTACGTCTTCGCCCTCGCAAACGATCCGACGTTCAACCTCGCAGCGGGTGAGTTCCCCCGATCTTCGTACTTTCCCACTGTGTCTGACCCGTCTTCAGGCGCTGTCGCACATCCCTCCGACGTCTACGATGGTGCAACGAAACAGCTCAAAGCAGACCTCATCGAGAACTGCGTTGGTCAGTGACAGTATTTATATCGAAAGGCCATCCACTGACGGCCCTTTCTCAGCGCCCATTGCCTTTGGCTGTGCAGGTGAATGATGGCATGATGACTTATATCTTGCTTGTCAACTCTACCCGAGCAGGAACTGAACACACATTCTAGAAATCGACCACGCATTCCCCGCCGAAGCGCGCCGTCAGGCAGAGGACATCCTCGTCAAGAACAAGGCGCACTATTACTTCCAAATCTTCAGTGGCGTCCCACACGGATTCGGCGCGCGTGGTGATCCCGCCGACGATACTCAGCGTGTGTCCTCCCCCTTTGCTTATAACGAGATACATCCGTTCACCTCGGAGCTGCCTTCTTTAAATAGGCTTTGCGAAAGAGGAGTGCGCGCGCGGATTCTCGCACTGGTTCAACAGGTTCGCAACGTAGTCATGCTTACTCGGACATACACTTGAAGGAACACCTGTTGTCATCATCACATCGAAATGTACGATAGGCGTGTTTGTTGACTGTAACTCAATCGGTCAGGGCGAAGTGCATCTGACTACCACCAGCTATCATCATAGCATAGCCATCGGAAACGGTTGCCCGCGGCGGTGGTCCAAGAATACCACGCCCGCGCAACCTCCGTGATGGTACCCCACCTAATCAGGTGTCTGACTCATATTTCGACATGGCGGCATGTAGACGACGACTATGCGCGGCACAGTCTCTGGTGATGACTGTTCCACATTCAGCAAATTGTTGGAGTCGGGAAAACACGTATCTTACCGTGGCATGCCGGCCACGCACTTTGCGCGGCGCGCTCCATCAGTGATGACTGTTCCACACTCTGCGGCTTAGGGTCAAGAAACCGAACTTGGTACTTCGCGTAGGCTATGATACATGATATTCCGTCGCATCACGGGCCCACACGGGTGTCAAGATAAAAACGTCGGTCGGCCATTTCTAGCAGGTCGACACCCCAAACATACATCCCACTTCCACAATGTCTACGACGCTCGCAGGTCCCCCCAGCTCATGCTGCTGGACTGGCATAAAACATACTGGCACACCTGAAGGACGGATCGAACCCCTCGGGGGACTGAACACCTACATCGCGGAGCCGTTCGCAGGTGCGACGTCGGGACCGCACAAGAAAGTTATCTTGTTCCTCGCAGACGTTTGGGGACCTCTGTTCCTCAACAACAAGCTGTTGCAGGACTATTTCGCCTCATGTGGTGCGTTCTTGTCCATAATTTGTTCGTTCGCATATGTTGTGCTGACGTGCACGGCCGTGGGGGGCACCAGGATTCATCGTGCTCGGACCTGACTATTTCTTCGGAGTCCCCATCCAGGACTTGCCCGAGGATCGTGACAAGGCTGCTTGGTCTCTCGAGGCACGCGCCGCGGCGGTCGAGGTCTTCCCCAAGTGGTTCGATGCCGTCAAAGCGACATATGGTAAGGCCCTCCGTCCTCGGAAATTTATCGTTCCATCCCTCCGAAAATGTTCATCTTCGCCTGTTTTTCTTACTAGGCACCGAGACGACAAAGTACACCGCGGTCGGTACGTGTCCTATTTCAGCTTGTCACGTGATCAATGCATGCTGAACGATTGTAATTGTCTTTCTCTAGGATACTGTTTCGGTGCACCATTCGTGATGGATTTGGCTGCAGAGGGATCCATCGTCGCAGGTAAGCTTGTTCCGCCATGTCCCCCCTTTTCCCACTCAACGTGTGCACGTCCTCGCAGGTGCAATCGCCCACCCCGCCTTCCTCGAGGAAAGCCATTTCGAAAAGATCACCCGTATGTTCCCAATTCACCCATCCTCTTTTTACCGTGACGTCATGCTCACACCAACACCACGATAGGGCCCCTCCTCCTATCTTGTTCAGGTGAGCGTCGACGAGCACATGTCATTGGTTGAGCTGACACCCCCCCCCTCCCACGTCCTGCATTGACAGAGGATGACTTTACGTTCCCGCTCGAGGCGCGACGACGTGCGGAAGACATCTTGGTGCGCAACAAGTCGAGCTACTTTTTCCAAGTGTTCTCTGGCGTCTCCCACGGATTCGCTGTGCGCGGTGACCCGAACGTGCCCCATGAACGTACGTCTCTCTTGGCACTCGTGACTTGGGTTTCGGACGTTGACTGTTGGCGATCTGAAACAGGCTGGGCAAAGGAGGAAAGTGCACGTGGGATTAAAGAGTGGTTCTCCCGATTCTCGGCATGAACGTCCTCGAGGAATAGATCGGGGACGATGATAAGAATTGCCATTGATTGGTAACATTTGTAAGTTACATATCCCAAAGAACGACGACGACGACGTCAAATGTACATAGAGAGAGAGCGAACGAGGCGGGTGTCGTATATGTATAACGGTAAATATCTTATTTGACAAAGCAAGGACGCAGAACCGCAAATCATTTGCAAGTTTTCAGCAAAGGGAACTGAAAACGACCTTTTTTTTTTTGAAGGCGATCGATATCGATGTCGTTGCGGGCATAGAACTGCACCCTTGACCGATCATACTGTCTGATCTAAAAACTGTGCGGGAAAGAAAAAAGTGACTGAAACTTTAGAAAATTAGCCGACGCATCCATTCTCACGTACTACCCCACGTAGCCCGCTTGCCTCGCCCTGTTTCACTTGTGCCATCGGTAAATTGTGCTGGGTCGTCTTTCGGTCGTTTGTCGCGTTTCCTGTATCAGTTCATCTTTCCCACACGGCAAACATGCACATACCATGAGCCCATGGGTGGCAGTTGACTGGCAGTGTCACACATGTCATCGAAAACTTGAAGCGATGTATGGTGATGCAGACCACTGTCCACAGGCTCAGCAAATTATTAGAAGCGGGAAAACACACACGTATCTCGAGAATGCGTGCAGGTGACACACTTTGAACGGCACGCTCTGAATCTATAATGATGACTAAGTATTCCATCCAGCCAGTCAGATCTCAAGAAACCGAGCTTGGTAATGTGCATACGCATGATCAATAATATCTTGTCCCATCTTGGCCTTGGCTAGACTGTTGACCAACCCGTGCTCATGAGGTGATAGATGGCTTGCCTCATTAGTATGGATTGGTCACCAGTCTATCACGGCCCGAGGATACGGTCGTCGAGATAAAAGAACGTCGGTCGGTCGTTTCTAACAGGTCGACACCCCAAATTCCCACGATGTCTACAACGCTCGCAGGTCCCCCCGGCTCATGTTGCTGGACTGGCGTCAAACATACCGGCACGCCTGTAGGACGGGTCGAATCCCTCGGGGGACTGAACACCTACATCTCGGAACCGACCGCACGTGCGACGTCTGGATCCCAAAAGAAAGTCATTTTATTCCTCGCAGATGTTTGGGGACCCCTATTCCTCAATAACAAGCTGTTGCAAGACTATTTCGCCTCGTGTGGTGCGTTCTCGTTCATAGTTTGTTCGGTGCATGTATCGTGCTGACGTGTTGATCGTGGTGGCGCCAGGATTCATCGTACTCGGACCGGACTATTTCTTTGGAGGATCCGTCCAGGCCTTGCCCGCGGATAGTGACAGGAATGCTTGGATTCAGGGTGCACGCGCCCCTGCAATCGCGGCCTTTCCAAAGTGGTTTGATACAGTCAAAGCGAAATATGGTATGCCCTCCGTCCTCGGAAACGTACCATCCTTTCCTCCGAAATATGCTCACCATCGTCTGTTTTTCTTACTAGGCACCGAGACGACAGACTATACCGCGGTCGGTACGTGCCATAATCTCTTCCCCTGATCGAATGATCGATGTATGCTGAACAAACGTGATCGGCTCTTCTCCAGGTTACTGTTTCGGCGCACCACTTGTGTTGGATCTGGCTGCAGAGGGGTCCATCGTCGCAGGTAATGTGTTTCACCATGTCCCCTCTCTTTGGTTCCCTACTGAACGCGTGCATGTCTTCATAGGTGCGATCGCCCACCCTGCTTTCCTCGAGGAAACCCATTTCGAGAAGATCACTCGTATGTTGCTATCCCATCCATCCTCTTCCCATCGCCTCGGGGCTCATACCAACACCTTGACAGGACCCCTCCTCCTATCCTGTGCAGGTGAGCATCGTCGAACCGATGTTTTTTTGTTTTCTCCATACACGCTAATGATGGAGCTGACACCCCCCTCTCGTTCGTGCATTGACAACAGAGGTCGACCATACGTTCCCACTCGAGTCACGACGACGTGCTGAAGATATCTTGGTGCGCAACAAATCGCACTATTTTTTCCAAGTGTTCTCGGGCGTCTCCCACGGATTTGCTGTGCGCGGAGACCCGAACATACCCCATGAACGTGTGTCTTTCTCTCCCTATCTCTCTTCTCTCTCACACCTTGGCACTCGGTTTTTTTTTTGGACGATGACTGATGATTGTTTGTTCATTCTTGGAACAGGTTGGGCAAAGGAGGAAAGTGCGCGTGGGATCAGCCAGTGGTTCTCCCAATTTTCGGCGTGAACGGATTGAACGAATGGTGGTGGGTGATGAAAGAATGGGCATTGGTTGTAAACATGTACTATCACAGAGAACGACATCGACATGAAATGTACTGATACAGGGTGATGTACGAACGAGGCGGGTCGTTGTATATGTTGTTCGTTCCCCCATCAGGCATTACAAGACGTTCGAAATAGGGCCAAGGGCATGCTTCGACCCATTGAGAATGATGGGGTCTTGCGATGATGCTGTCACGAACCTTGTCGCAAATAGTTTTACCCAAGGAGACGCGAAGCTACACCACTAAGATTGCTGTAAAAAGCCGTGATGATTTGGTACAGGAGCCGCCACAGTGGCGGAGATATGACGCATATAAAGGATGCTTCACCCTCGAGCGAGCAGAACCGATCGTGATCTCGAGAATAAAATACCGCGCTGCTCACAGACGTCGTCGCGCCTGTCCCCGCCAAAAAAGAGAGATGCGTTTCACCACCGTCACTGTCGTATCCAACCTCCTCGAGCTCGCAATGGCCACAAGTGCCAGCCCAGACACAGACCGAGTTCGGGGAAGCAAGACGAACAAGGAGGATGGGAAAGGTGGTGGAAAGTGCGGACCGCCACCTCACAAACCGAGCCAGTGTCGCCCACATATGGTGTGCTAGGCCAATGGCGTAGACAGGCAGCTCGACGGGTGAGGTGAGCTAGGATCTCCTTTTGTCGTCTATCGCGCGTTGACTTACCGGATTTTGTTTTAGAAAGAAGATGGGTTCGAGGATACCTGACAGTTCGACACCCGAAGGTGGGCAAAGATATGCTGCGGGTTCTCGATCCTCAGATTCAACAGAAACTTGGGCGTGTATCACGTAGATTGCCAAGTGGTGACCGTAGACGATCAGGCGGGACCTGAGCCCTGATCATCAAAGACGTCATTGAACTCCTGAGAGTAATTGTGTGACTTGATGTAGTCGAGGGGATCAGAGTATTTTTGCATAATGAGGTACTTAAACTCACCGGAAACGCTGGATATATGATCATCCTTGCCGATCTAGAGCGCAAATGTATCAGAGATAGAGAACGTGATTATCAAACCAACGTACTTCCACTTCTCACCACGCGAAGTTGAGCTGGACTCTCATCTCATGTTGACTAAAATGACAATTTCCCGACGGGCGGTAAATCGACTGAAATGCGAGGAGATCACGAATCTGGGGAAATATGCGCCTTCATAGGCTCGCGGATAGCAGTATTACTTGTACCTCGGGTGTACCGTGAGTTTGGGAGTATGTACATGTTACTTACTTAGTCTCTTGAAGCCCCTCTTAATTGAGGCTTTGAGCCCGAGCATAAACACGAATCGACTTTTTGATAGTCGCGTATATTGTCTTTTGGCTATGTACCTTGCAGTCTCGGGTGAGACGGCACCATTATTCAGCTTCTCCACTAACCTGATGCATGATGAAGTCTGTCGCAGTCCAAATGCGGCGAGGAAGGACTCGCCGGATCCGACGCAGACGGGAATTCCGATCAAGGTGTGGCGCGTCTTTCCTGCCAGTGAGACGACTCGTCAATTTGAATGTGACTGCGTTGCAGACCAAAAAGCTAGCAGCCTTCGGCCAAAGACACACCAGTTGTCCAGTGAGCGGAGGTGCCGTACGTGCCAAGATATTTAAATAATTTGGGTGCTAGGACCACAACCAATATTGTGCGATCAGTGGGCTGCATGGAGTATCATAGTCGGAACTTGTGACTCAAGAATTCTTTCGCTGGAATCGGCTACCTTTGGACCTTCGAGGTGCTCGCGAATGGAGGTTCAAATCCACTGATATGGGACTCTGGTGATGGGATCACCGTGCAGTATGGACTCGGATTGTTTTTCACACCTGGCAGGCACGTTTACACTCACCGGCACCCTCGGTCATTTTTCTGCTCCCGATACTTCCGTCACGGATATTCGTCACTGCGCTTGCTCACTCAGCTTGCGCTATCGCGTGCCCTTCTCCCACTTTCCTCTCCTCTCCCGTGCCTTCAGTATGGCCGGTAGTCACGAGTCTTATGACAAGGAAAAGGGTGTCCCCACTGTCGACACCGAGGTGTACGCAGCCGAAGATGCGCCAGATCAAGTGATTGCAAGGCGTTTTGGGGTCTTTGGTCCTCTTCTCTCCAAACTGTTCGACAGCGGTGTTGAAGCAAGAGGCGTAGAGCGTGTGCCAGAACACCAAAGGGAAACGAAAAATTCCTGGAACAAGTCCGTTTCCTCGACGTTCAGCCGTATCCGAGCGTGCATTGACCATCCCTTACAGTCTATTGATGTGGTGGTATGTCCACTTTCTCGATCTTGTTTCGCACCTTACCAGTGGAATAGGTCGGTCAACATGGTGGTTACGACCATACCTGTAGGTGTATTGGGCCAATACGCGTTCACTCTTACCCTACCGTGGGTCTCCGATTACTCATATCAACATGTACTCAGACCTAGCCCAGTCATACCGTCGCAACTATCCTCTGCTTTGCTGCTCTCGGTAGTATAGCAACGGCCTTTATTGCCACCCTTGGCCCACGGACTGGCTTGCGTACGATGATCATCACACGTTATAGTTCAGGGTACCTTGGTTGTGCCTTCTATTCTGTCCTAAACATCATCACTCAGTGCGTCTTCTTTTCCATACTTGCCACCAGCCCCGCTGATACCCGGCCTTTAGACTTGGCTTTGCCACGACAGCTGTCATCCTTGGTGGCCAGACGCTTGCTTCGATCAATACAAACGCACTCCCCCTCGTCGTCGGCATCATCATCATCGGTGTCTGCTGTCTCATTCCTTGTTTTATCGGTTACAACATGGTCCATGTCTACGAACGTTACGCCTGGATAGTCACATTTTTCATCATGTGCTCTCTCTATGGACTCGGTAGCAAAGCCGGATATGACGTGAATGCCCAGAAGCCATTCGAAGACACTGGAAGGGCGCTCAATGCCGATATTCTTAGCTTCGGTGCAATCGTTTTTGGCTCGGTCGCAGGCTGGGCACCCGTCGCTGCTGACTACAATGTTCGCTTACCTGTCGATACGAATCCTTGGCGCGTGTTCATATTGACCTTCTGGGGTCTGTACCTTCCGATAGCTTTCACCATGACGCTGGGCGCTGCGTTGATGACAATCACCGATCCCGCCTATGTCGCTGCCTTCGGTTCAAGTGGGGACACAGGTGCATTGATCGCCCAGGTGCTATCCCCTTGGGGAGGCGGAGGAAAGTTTCTCCTTGTGATGTTGTCGTGTAGCGCAATGTGCGTCTTTCTCCTTTTGACCGAATCTTGTGCTTACGTGTCCACGAAAAAGCTCCGTCAACATTCCCAATACCTATTCCGCCGCTCTCTCCATACAGGCGCTCGGTCGTCCCCTTGCCATGGTACCCCGTTTTCTCTGGGTGATCCTCGTTTTTGTTATCTATACCGTTGCTGGTGTTGCTGGACGGGAGCATTTTAGTGCTATCCTCAGCAACTTTTTGTCCATATTGAGTTATTGGATCGCATTCTTTATCGTCATCGTTGCGGAGGAACACTTCCTATTTCGGCGGAAAGGGGGTCGGTTGGGAGGATATAACTTGGCAGATTGGGATAACCCTTCCAAGTATGTGCCTCTTGTCCTGCGTGACTGTCGCAATGTCATCCTGACGTACTCTCTATTTCGTGGTGTTCTCCCTCCCCCTCCCTTTTTTTTCACTCGCAGGCTTCCAATTGGCATCGCAGGCCTCTTGGCGTGCTGTTTCGGGATAGCCGGCGCTGTGATTGGAATGTCACAAGTATGGTACACAGGACCGATTGGGAAAATGGCTGGTGCGACATACGGCGCCGATCTCGGATTCGAGGTGCGGCACCTTTCTTTGATACCATTATCAAAATCATCCGTATCACTAATACATGTTCTTTTTTTTTTTCCTTCTTGTGTAGCTCGCAGCCGCTTTTGCGGCAGTGACGTTCCCACCTTTGCGATGGATGGAGATTCGCTTGACAGGGAGGTGAGGAAGATGTTGTTTTGTCAAGTGATCTCTGGTGCGGGTGGTCGAAAGTCTGTGTGTATCTATATGATCTGTATTTTATCTCGAATACGCAGCCTGCGTGTTCGATCGAGAGCTGGGTGTGACTAAGGCAAGGCATACGCAGTGATTCAGTCGCCCCTTCAGTTTCGATGCTCTGTTGACGATGGCGATTGAGCATAGCTTCAAGCTTCAACTCCAGCTGGTCTATCGAGCCGTTGCTGACCCGCATGTATATACACACATTCACTGGCACATAACTGGAACCTTTGTATACACGACTTGAAGATGCAAACAAAGCATGGGGTCCTCATCATCCATACACAGCGGATCACCGTCGCCTTCATGACGTGCAGTGATTGAAAATGATTTCAACGTACAAACTTACTCACCTCCCTCAGAGTCTTTTCCCTCGTCTTCAATGTCGAACACGAATTGAAATTCTGATTCACTTTCGAATTCTTCCCTTTTTCTCTTCAAGTGTCTCTGATGATCTTCTTTGTCGATCTGGATATGCTTCAGTTGAAAGTCGTAGAGAGACTCATAATGAGCAGGATATTTCATTTGGGTTCGCTTGCACTTTGTTCAGGACCTGCGTCACAACGGAGGACGTTGACGCTATTATATGAACTCACTGCCAGCTGTCTTTTCATTGATGCTGACAGGACGGTGTGGTCCCAGTACTTAAAGTTATCTGTCCCACTAACCTGGGGACTGTGAATAAGATACTTATAGTAGTGTCCGAGGTCCTCTTACTTGAAGTCGAAACGCAAATGGAGCGCTGCGCAGTTGTCCAGGTTTTTTTTTTTGGACACAGTTGCCAAATATTTGCCGCATCAGATTCTCCAAGTGACCCAAACAAGTTCGATGATCCCGATCCCTGAGGCATTGTGTTTATGTCGCCGCAACCCTCAATGATGCCCGCCGCTTTATTTCCCCTCAGTCACAATTGGATCCGTTGTTTGCTGATTCATCTTGCTTGACACCCCAACATGGGATCGACTCTCAAATCTCAAAGGTGGCTGACTACTACTCAAGTACTTCCGCAACCCACTCAATCTCAACAACTGCCTCGAAAGGCAGGTAAGCTCCTCCAACGCAGGTGTGTGCAGCCATTGAGCCTTCCTGGAAAACACAGCATTTCCCCTCAGGGTGTGGAATTTTCATTGCCAATGAAATGATGACTTCGGAACTCCACGGCAGTCCTCGCTGATGATCGATGACCCCTCATTGGCAATCCAGTTCGGATCAGGTTCTATTGAGCTCGTTTGGGAGTCGGGAGCCATCTGCACCGCCATGGCCCCCTGAGTGCCTAAGTACCATCTTTCCTAGTGGTCCGCCGGACCCCACGATCATGATAAACTGTAGAAATGTTGATGGAGTTCCACAGCTTATTACTCTTCTGGAGTGGCCTTAAGCTTTGAAAAGGAGGCCGTTGGTGACCTTTGATCACCAAGCACTCGACTTCCAAGTTTACAATGGCTATCAGCCTCCCCAAAAGTGCCCTTGTTTCGATT
>JBBPRF010000941.1:0-12759 GCA_038092875.1 Lanmaoa pseudosensibilis | reverse complement strand
TATCATCATCGACCTACTGCCTTCACAAAATATAATTATTTTCGGGACTGCCGATGTCGTAAGTGGTTCCTCTTACGAGTACTCTGGTACTAACGAGCTATTTAGACTCACTGGGTGAACCTGGTCTTCAAGTGGATATATCTGGCTTTCCTTGCGTTACAAGTGAGTCGCCTGACCATTGCAATGTATCCATAATCGATTGACCCTTGTCATAGTTCGTTCTTGCCCTCGGGAACAGGCCCAAAGGCGAACGAACTGCTTACGCCATAACTCTTTGGTCCGTTGTATCTTGTAAATGCTCACCTCTTCGCTTATCCTCTGCAGGGTCTACGCCTTCTTGGCTGTTTACCTGCTTATTTGTTCATTTTGGCTAACGATCAAGGCGTTCGCGGTAAATGCACAGCTATTTCTGTCTTGTAAATGACTCAATTGTTTTCCCTCAGAATATCCCCAACGAGCTGAAGAGTAAGACTACCGTACAAGTCATTTTGACGTTCTTCACTCCGCCGGTCGGTGCATTGATTGCTGCGATGGTTTCAACATTCGGTAAGTTGCGTTGTGGAATAGATTATCAGGCTCATCAGTGTCTTCAGGTATTTACTTCATCGCGTCATTTCTCTACGTAAGTTCCTCGCTTTGTGTAGTGGAATCCTGCGCGAACCAGTATTACAGCGAGACCCTTGGCATATGTTCTCCAGTTTCTTCCAGTATTTGTGCTTAGCACCGAGTTTCACGAATGTCCTCAATGTTTATGCATTCTGTAACTTGCATGATGTGAGTCAACTGACTGATGCATCTGTGCACGTCTGACGCGCTTTATAGGTCTCTTGGGGTACCAAGGGCAGTGATAAGGCTGAAGCACTTCCATCGGTCTCCTCGTCGAAGAGCAAAGACGCTGATGCCCCTGTCGTTGAGGACACACATCGGATCCAAGAGGACGTCGATGCCGCGTTCAAAGAAACCGTCACGCGTGCCGTGACCAAGATCGAAGTCAAGGATGTCGTCGAGAAGCCTACAATGGACGATCAGAACAAGACTTTCCGCACGCGGCTCGTTGCATTCTGGATGCTCACGAACGCTGGACTAGCGGTTGCGATCGAAAATATCAACGGTCTTGTTAACGCACAGAATGCTGTTCAGGACGAAAATGAGCTGCGATCCAAGCAGAACATTTACTTCGCCGTAATTTTGTATTCCACATTTGGACTTGCCGCTGTGCGGTTTACTGGGGTAAGTTATTCCCCGTGGTGGGGTTTTGTACGCGCTGACGAGAATGAAATAGTGTCTGTGGTACTGGTTCAAACGTAACATTTTCAGATGCTGCAGGAGGAACTAGAAGACTGGACACTTCGTACAGATATGCGCTTTTGTTTTGCATGGACTCAGATCAGCTCTCATCTACCTTCGTTGATAACCAGCGTTCGCATTCCGTATTCTCGATCGGACATTCGATTTTACACTACCCGTCATGATCATCATCCCCTTTTTATACAAGTATCTCTGTCTGCACCTAAAACGGAATAGATAGAAGGATACTCAAAAAAAAAAAAAACAGAGGGCAGGCTTAATTATAATCATCGATGATGTGACATCAAGAGTACATGCCAGCGGATTGATATCGAGTATTCGCATGGATGGAGTCGATTGACAGGGTTGGCAATTGAGCAGGTAAGCCAATATCCCTCGCGACCATATGAGGGTCAACGAGCCAAGGCCGTAGCCAATTCTCTCCAGGCTGAGAGAAAACACCGCCTTCCCGACGATCCTCGTCTGTAAATAGTGGTCGTCGACAGCTTGGGCAAGAATCATGCTGCCAACAGAGGTAAAACCGAGTTTGAAAAAGGATAAAGGCGACCAACCCCTTCTGTGATCCACTTCATTATGCTGAGGGTGCATTAGCACGTTTCACGGGGAAGAGAACGAGACCACACGCACTCTTTGCGACAGAATATGTGGCCACATGTGTTCTGCAGCTTTGTGACACCCAGTTCATCAACAGGATGAGCAGGGGAGTCCATCGCATGGGCGACTTCTTCTTCTGCTAGAGTAGCAAGAAAAGTGTTGAAACATATTGGACAAACGTCATCTACGAATAACGTATCCATGAGTATGTGTAAAACGCAATGCTAGTGCCAACACGAGCTTACCTTGATGACCAGAAGCAACTAGGTCAACTTCTGTCATCTTGGGCAGCTCGCTGAAGAACTTCTGCATCTGCCTAGGCGGTGTGAATGCAGTCCAGTGGAAATGCGGGGATTACTGACTGTTGCGAAAGTCGCCTGTTAAACAATCTGAACTGCGAGACTACTTCGTCAATCTCTTGGGCAGAGACGATCGTATTAGGGTTTAGCTCAATATGCTCGTCGGCCATGTTCACAGGGAAAACCGAAGTAAGGTCAAGTCAAGGTGAGCCAGACACACGTGTAGGGGACGAGACAAGGAATGCGTGGGAACAGTCATAGGCGTACAGCAAACCGACATTCTATAACTACAGACAATCAGAGATTCAGCGAGACAGTCAACACAATTTAACGCTACGACAGATATGGGCGGGTATTATCACGCTCTTACAGAACATTGTCCATTCATCGACCATCCATTGACCATTTCATCATTCAAACGGGTTGGCGTCTTCATGCGCAGGTACCACTGGCGGCTTGGAGTCCGATAGTTCTGCATCACTCTCGCTCTGTTGTTCATCTGAGGACAGGGTTTCTTTCTCTTTGCTTGAGAAGAGATTGCCCGTTGGCTTTGCACCCCTGGTGGTGTGGTTATCAGCCATATTGGATCGATCGAGTGTTAGCACACACTTTGCGAAACGCTTTTGTCTAGCAGCATTAATCTTCTGAGTGGCCGGGGTCACCATATTGTCGGTTGGCGAGATAAGCCTTGGGTTGCTGGCGACAGTCTGCGAGTTAATACAAGTCCACCCACTGATCTGATTGACATACTTGGACTTGGCCATCTTCTTAGCCAAGAGGGCTTTCATACCCATCCCTGGCGCAGCTGTTGTCCCATTCGTCGCATTCCCAAGAGGTGCCTGCGGAACGACGATATGTGCTGCTTGCGAAGGATTATGCATTGGCTGAATGGGAGCGGAAATGGGAGAATCATTTGGGGTGGAAGTGGAAGACATGGTAAAGCTTGATTTCGAAACGGAAGGGATAGTTAATGAGCTCTGAAGTAGTTGGACGCTTGGTTTTGAACAAGTGTTGGCGCGTTCGAAAGTCAACTTGAACGCGTGAGATGTCACATGAGATTCATGCCATCACGTGACTGTAACTCAGGCCCAGGGTTTAGTGGACGTCGAGTTTCAGAGGCCACCCCCGTAACTAGGCGATGAATATTAACGTGCTTTGCAAGCTCTACCTCTCCAAACTGTTCCTATAGCATATTCATCCAAGGTTTTGTGAACTCCTCCTATTATAACTCGATTGGTCACTGATCTTCCTGCACTGTACTCCTAAGTTCGATTTTAATACTTGATGTGTCAGCCGAGTCTAGCCATGTCACTATCCGACACCCAAAAGCCGACATATACCGCTCTCCCGCCACTATGGAGGAGCAAAGCCACCACTGCCCGTTTGGATCGGTAGCATCCTGCCTGCGTAGGCGAGCTACGCTCAGATCTCACCTCGGACACTAAACTTGGATAGATACCGGAAGTGGTCGTTTCTGACTTGGTCGTCTATGGTGAGTCCGTGGCATTCCGGGTGCCTTGTTTGTACGAGGCTGTGAGTTGGGAGCATTTGTATTCGCCTAACTTACCGCGCTAAGTAGCCAATTGATGCAGCCAGCCAGTGGCGGCGCCACGTGTTGGTTTTCCCAGAACAGTCAGCTCTTGGTCCACCTTGAGAACGCGTGGTTTCCTCTTTAGCAGAGTTTACGAGTATATGATGAAATCGCCCGCGGGTTTCGCAGGAGTGCGTCATTGCGAACAGGGCTGGGTGGGCTTTGGTCTAGTGGACTATCTGTGCAGGACACTGATCGGATTCTGAAAATATCGGATTCAGACCGGATGGGGAACCCATGTGCAGCCCAGTGGTTACGCCATGGTCTTATCTCTTGTTCCTAGGTATGTGTGGACTCGGAGTGGCTGCTGGATCTCGCCACGTGTGGGTTGGAGAGTGTGGATGGCAGAGTTTCTAACAGGGCTTACTCCATACGCTCAGTGCAGCTCACACGCATCGTGTATTCTGTAGAGATTGACTGGATCACAAGACATCTCGAGTGACAGCAACGACGTTATAGAAGCAACCATATTACTCTTCTGCAGGGGGCGAGACCGTCAACGACGGGCAAGTTCCTGAAAACTGTCGCGTGGATTACTCGAGTTTTGAATGGACAATCCTGGCACCGTTGAGACCCCGCATACTTGATAATGGAGCTATTCCAGCTGTCCTTGCATATATAACAACCTTGTCTCATTCGACTTGGCAGCCGTTCTTCGCCCTACATACTTGTCGCTACAAGAAACTTTCTTATTTTTGCGAGCGACGCTGGCATCTGCTGTCGTGTCTCCCACAGAAACGGCTCGGTAAACGCGAGCGTCGCCGAACCCGCATTTTTCGGTCGGACTCGGTCACTGCCATCTTTCTTTATTGTCTCTCTCTTCTTCTCATTCAATCACCCCTCCTTTCCTTCTTCTCCTTCCGATATGGCCGCCAACACGATGAGGAAGAGGAAAATTGCTGTTCTCGGCTCCCGTTCAGTCGGTAGGCATCTTCCACGCGCGTTCGTTCTGGTCTCATGGAACGGTCATCAGGGAAATCCTCTCTTGTTATCCAGTTTATAGAAAATCACTTCGTGGAAGCTTACTATCCAACCATTGAGAGTACCTTTTCCAAAGGCGTCGTCTACCAGGGCGTCGAGTATGATTGTGACATCATCGACACCGCTGGTCAGGTTGGTAACGCTCGTGGGATCAGGCTGTCATACATCTAAACTGTCTGTCATCAGGACGAATACTCGATTCTCAATTCCAAGCACGCCATCGGCATACATGGCTATGTTCTAGTGTACTCGGTCACATCCAGAAGGTCGTTTGAGATGGTCAAGATTGTCTATGACAAGATTCTCGATTTCTGCGGAAAGAATGACATACCGTGTGTGATAGTGGGTGCAAAGACTGATCTACAATCCAGGTATGTTTTCTACATCTGTTGTTGCACGGCGATACGCCTTGCTTCGTCAACTGCATCGTCGAAACCATTCATCCTCATAGTCCAAATAGCAGACAGGTTCAGCCCGACGAAGGCGAAGAACTTGCCAAATCCAACAAGGCCGCGTGGGTGGAAACCAGTGCAAAGAGCAACGTCAACGTCGGTACGTATACATTAACCGTTGCTCACCCTTCTCATCTGAAAACGATCTCTAGGCAAAGTGTTCGAACTCTGTCTTGCTGAGATCGAGAAACGTTCGCCACATAGTCAAACCGACCAGCCAGAAGCGAGCAGATGTGTCGTTATGTGACACTCCCTCGGTCACATTCGTCCCCATAGTTATCTCAAGACCTGCTATTGAGTTACCCCTACCCCGCAATATCCTACCCTCTATGAAAAGGGCTGTCCTCCTGCATTGCTGACTTGCATTATCCGTATTTAGGTCTATTTTTTTTCCTCGAGCACATGCCCTCTCCAAATCCGATTTAGACTGTCCCAATAATCTCCTTTCCTGCATTCCTGTCCTCCAGTACTTGTGCGGTACTGTCTGTAAATTTATGCTGGCTTTTGCTCCCTGGGATTTTGGCTGTTTACGAACTATAGTGTCTTCCCTGGTGGTTAATAATAATAGATATCTCTTCAATTTGTTGTCGTCCGGACGGCCATCGAATCAATACAGGTGCAACTTCAGTAAATTATCATACAGCATCACTACTTGTCGCTTTCACGCTGTGCCATCGCCGAGGAACCTGACCTTCACGTCTCTGCCATCAAGCCCCGCGGCTCGAATGACCTGGGGATCTCCCGGTGCAAGATCAATTGCCTGATCGCTCCATTTGACATCCTCACCCTCAACGTCCAGAACAATGCCCTTTATGGGCTTCTTGGTGGAGAGATGCACAGATTCTCCGTCGTCACCTATTTGGACAACCAACCCCAGATCTTTGATGGCAGGGAACTTGATAAATTTGAAAGGCTCCGGCCTACGCCATGATGTAAGGCTGATAAACCAAAACCCTGTGACCGACCTTCACGTACCAGTTCGAGTAACGTCCCAGAACGGCTCCGGATTCGTCAAGCAGACGAGCGGAAGCGATGATTACACGAGGAACCTGGCTCAGCTTAGTGCGGACGGGCTGACCAGGAAGTGGGCCAGAGAACAGTTCGGTACTCGAGTTTGCTTGCAATACAACGTCCTTCGCAAACTGATGTTTCCAGTCGGAATGCAGCTCGAACAACGTGACCTCCAAGCGAGCGTTTTTCTCCGTTAGGGTGCTGTTCGTCCCCCAAACTTCCAAGGTGGTCTCAATTCTGAAATCTGCCGCCGACAGTTCGTCGGAAAAGGTTTTAATTTCCTTGCGCGTCATCCCCACCGTGATATGGCCTAATTCCCGTGCAATGGCGAAATAGGCGGGTTTGGGACGTAAGAAGTAATCAATGATTGCCCACGATGTAGTCGGCCAACAGTCATTGATCTGATAGAGTCAGCGCACTGCAAGATAACGCTCAGCGCGCCCTCGAATTGCTCACCTGCCATACCAAAGCACCAGCGGTGTGTTCTCTTCCTTTCCCACGCCAATCGCGTCTCCACAGGCGGTACGCCGATGCAAGTGCCTCGGCTTGCATGATTTGTGTATAATACACGTAGCTGGGCGGAACCTCTCAGCGCGTGCTAAGGGGTGCGCTGCGGGTAACACACCTTTCCATATCGAACGCGTGTTTGAAATTTTCAACAAGATAGAGCTATTCATAGCCCGGTGAGCAGAAAGTACACCTTAGTCATGTCAATTGGGTATTACCTCTAGTCGCCGTTCGAACCCGTCAGCCTTGTTATGGTTATTATTCATGCTATCGAGATCTTGTTAGACTCAGTACCATGATCGTTGCTTCCAGCATACCGAGATTGGGGATGTCGCTCTGCTTGGTCTCCACCGAGCCAATGGTCAACAGTACGAATGTTTGGATAACCCTCCCTGCCCAGAAAGTGAGACATTGATTGTCCAAGGCACCGGGCGAAAATGCCTACATTCCAAATTCCGATACAAAGCGTCCGGAAAGTATGTCCCATTTGTGCCAGGACAGTTGGGAGCCATGCCAGACATTCCCTATCAATCAAGATATTAGGTTCGCTGCAGCGCGCCTCTAACATTACTCACACTGGTGTAAATCGCCGAGAGTCTGATCTGTAGTAACCACTCCAGGCGCGCTGTATGGTGAGCTTCTGTGATAGTGGATATCACAGAACTTGCTAACAATGGAAGGCAAAGCGCGTTCATAGATAAAGCGCGCCGGGAACTTCGTCTTCCGAAAGTCGGATGTTTCATCAGAATAGTCAACGATGTTGATGGATTCCGCAAGTTGGTAATCCTCATTGTTGCCAGCTAGTCGCCATGTTGCACTCAGCGCCGCTGGCTAAACATTTCAATGAAGGAAGACTGACCAAAAATCACAATTGACGGGTGATGGCGGAGTCTTTTAACGTTTTGCTCTGCTTCAATTTCGACAAGCTTCAGAAAGGAGTCATAGGCTGGGTACTAAGACGGGTCTGCGTCAATCTTTAAGCGAGAGGTTCACCCAAACGAGCGCACTTGACCACATCCAAACATGAAGTCTTGCCAGACGAGGACTGGTGGAAATCTATAAGACAATAATTCCCCTAAAGTTGGGATAAACCTTACTGCCGAGTTCTGTCAAGAGTCCAGCTGTATCAATGGTCCTCGAGGATCTGTACAATTAAAAGACTCACCATCGCAAATGTCGTAAAAAGTGTCTGCTTCGTAAATACCGCCTCCCCAAATTCGAATCATATTCTGGTTCCCATCGATCAAGAGTTGCAACCAGGCGCGGTACCTCTCTGTCGTTACCCTACAAGCCAGCTCAAATCAGCCACACGATAAACCAACGAAGAGCCACAGACGTCGTAAGGAATGAATCCGCAGGTATCCAGTTAGATCCACCACAGAAGATCCTGATATTGTTAACTTCGAACAGGAAAGTCTTCCCTGGTTGATCGACGAGAGGCTCTTCAACTACACGGACGCGGCGGAAAGCGACTCGTTCCGTCTTCGAATCAACAATTTGGCCAGCCTATGGTGTGTACGTGTCAAAGATATCAGCTGTTAGAACCACCCATACTCACGGCATCGGAAACAGTAACTACGATGCTATAAAGTGGTTGCTTCCCGTAATGAACAGGGTACCAGAGTTGAAGCTCTCCACTAGGAAATTTGAACACTGCACGAGCGCTCCCAGACTCTACCTTGATATCTCTCTCTGTGTAAACCGCGTCTCCTTGGGGATTCTTCAGACTGATGGAGGCCGAACTGGAAAATTTGTCCGACAATAACAAGTCAACAGAGATCTTCACATCCAATGCTTCCGAAACTACACTCCTGATGTCGATATCTGCGAGATACACATCGTGGGTGTGGAGTTTGATGGGTTTCCAAGGACCGATGGTCATCAATACTGGACCCCAATCCCAACCATAGCTAGCGACTTTGTGAGAAATTCTCAAAGAGAAGGGTAACTAGAAAGAATTACTTGTATTGCGCCTTGCGCACATGCAGGCGACTGGAATCACCGTTCCATAAGTGAAATTTGCCATTGACCTTCTCGAGTGCCCTTCCCTGGAGATTTGTATAGTAGTGGACGAGTGTGGAATGAAAATAATATGTCACCTTCTTGAATGCACTGGCAAAAGTAATCAGCAGATCGTTCGCGCCAGCCCTCAGGAGAGGCTTCACAGGCGCCCTGTATGTAATGAACTGGTCCTCGGTGCTAACCGATGTTTGGAACCATGGTCGACACCGTTAAATACATAACGACGTACTCGAGGATATGCTGGCTGTTCTAATTGCATCGTCAGAGACAGTTTCGAACTGAGTTCAGATGTGATGCTTGCCAGTGTAATGCTGGCAAAAGTGTCAAGGCCTTCGAAAACAAGGTCCACGTTTGCCGCAGTGAGGTCTCTTTCAGTGACGATGAATGTATTCTTGAATGCCCAGTCAACTTCCCCAATCCCTGTGTCGCGTTGAGGAAGTTAGTAACAAGGTAATGACAAATCAGCAGATTGCTGCAATTACACTGCACTTCCCACTCATTCAAGCCGAGGAACTGGGGAGATC
Organism: Lanmaoa pseudosensibilis; assembly: GCA_038092875.1. Lineage (NCBI taxonomy): Eukaryota > Fungi > Basidiomycota > Agaricomycetes > Boletales > Boletaceae > Lanmaoa > Lanmaoa pseudosensibilis. The sequence continues at coordinate 3,470 of JBBPRF010000941.1, read as the reverse complement.
AATCAGCATGTCGTCGTCCAGAACACCTATGTGGCACAAAATCTCACTGGATCTGGGATTCTCTTGGATTTCAAAAGCTCGACGTGAACCGTTGTAGGGAACTCTGAGACCGCCAGCCATTCGCCATCATTTGTTCCCTGGCCTCCACCGACTTGAGTAAAGTGCCACCCTGATGCGATGGTTCTGATAGTACTCATGATCAGAAGATGCAGAAGGAAGGCAGAAATGTCACTTCAGACCCAATGGCTTCGCTATAAATCTCATTGGACACGAACAGATCACCTGCTGCAGGGTCCGTGCGACACACGGTGTCAATCGCCGAGAATACTCCGATCGATCTATTTACCCCTATGATATTGGACAGTCAGAGCTAGTGGTTTGACTCAAGAATTGCCGAAGTAGGTTTTCTTGTCTCCGCAGTCTTCCTGTCAGTTTCATATGCACGACGTCCTAGTCGTGCTTAGTGCAAGCCTGGAACAGGTACTTAAACAATATAAAATCATCTAGTAACTATATTTTCAAGAGTCTCGTTGCATACTATAAAATCCATCAACTCAGAGCAAGTACCAGCATCCCTTGGGATGATTTAGCCTGGCATCTTCTCCTGATTTAGATGGCTCAGGTGTTTTTTAAAGGCCCATGACATAAGGATACACAGTACATTTGCTACAATGCAGATTGCACATGATTTTGCATAGGGAGGACCCCATGCAGATGGCCAAACATAGCTGTGAGGATGTGAGACCTAGCTGAGAACAAGGCTCTGGAATTGCTCATGAGCTGATCACATTGCTGAGTGATAAGAATGAGTTGATGAAAGCAAGAGCCACAGTGAATTTTGAAGGAGACCATGGTATGAAGTTGCTAACCTAGGCCCAGAAGACAATGAAGCCAGTGTAGGACTGAGCCATAAGAAACCTTTGGAGATGCATTGCAAGAGACAAACCAGATATTGAGGATGCCACTCACAATGATATGTAATGAATCACTATGTTTATACTTGGTATTGCCATAGAAAATCCAAGAATACCCAGGAGCAAAGGCACAGCAGTATGAAAAAAGTGCTCTCCATGCAAATCGGGGTGTTTGTAGACAGGTTTGTTAGTGTTAGCCCTGAAGATGGATGGCCTATGTGTCAAAAGTTGAGGGTCCAGGGCAAAGCAGAGCTAATTGGAGCTAATTGGAGCAGAGTAAACCAAAGCTCAGCTGCTGCATAAGACAGGCAAGAACAACTGTATTAATTACCTAATTGGAGTGGAGTAAACTGGAGCTATGGTACATTAATCTAACAGTCAATATAAGTAAGTAGAAGTTAACTCACCTCAGCTGCTGCCTAAGACAGGTGAGAACAACTGAGGTGTCTGGGAATGAAGTGAAGGGTTTATGTACTATGTGGTGAAGGCACACTCATACCTCAATAAATGTCAGGGAAATACAATCCAGAGAAAATGTCATAAAGAGTATGTAAAGGACATTACTGAGCAGTAATGTTGTACTGTAAGAAGAAACAAAGCTTTGGAGTTGGTAGTCTGACACTCTGGAGTGAAAGCAGAGTCTATTAAGTGTCTCCAGAGGTCCAGAGTTAGTGGTATTTTGTGTCAAAACTCTAGTAGAGACTAGAGCTGCAGTACATGAGTCTAGGAGTAAATACTAAGTAAGAAATAACTCACCTCAGCTGCTGCCTAAGATGGGCAAGAACAACTGAGGTGCTTATGGATGTAGAAAGAATATAAGTAATATGTGGTGGAGGCACACTTGTACCTCAATAAGTGTCAGGGAAGAGATATTACCAAATATATAGTAACAGGTATGTAAGAAATATTACTGAGCAATAGTGTCATACTGTAAAAGGCCCGGAAGTGAAAGTTCTGGAAGTGGTTCTGGTGGTTCCGAGTCTGGAAGAGTGGGAAGCAATTCTGGAAGTGGTTCCAGAATGGAAGGCTTTCATCCTGAGTGTTCTGGAAGAGCCGGAACCTTAGAAGCAGGTATTTTGTCACTCCCACTCGAGTGTAGCTGCAATCCCATACCTTGAACAAACTTCCAGTGTTGTTCACTCACAAGTGGTTTTGTGAGTATGTCTGCTACCATCTCCTTTGTAGAGACATATTGGACCACCGCTTCTCCTTTTCCAACTAAGTTATCCCAGACAAAGTGATACTTCCATTGGATGTGCTTGGTCCAAGCTTGGAACTGTGGATCACAGCATAGAATGATGGCTGCTTGGTTATCACAGAATAGCTCAGTAGGAGCCTTTTGTGTATGTTCAATTTCGTCAAAAAAGGTCTGAAGCCAGGCTAAGTGCTGTCCAGCATTGCTGAGTCCAATGTACTCTGATTCCATGGTGGAGAGGGCAACCATGCTTTATAGCTTGCTGGACCAGGAGATGGCTTCACAGTTGCTGATGAAAACAAAACCAGATGTGGAGCAGGAATTGTCTGGGTCTTGAGACCAACCAGCATCAGAGTATCCATGGAAATCCATGTCTGTGGAGAGCTCTGTTCCATTGAATCGAAGCTCCATATCCTTAGTGGCTTGGATGTACCAGAGTACACACTTTGCAGCTTCCCAGTGTATGGACTTGGGTTTTGCACTGAAGCGACTGAGTGCACCTACTGCATATGCAATGTCTGGATGTGTTTCAAGCATGAGGTACATCAGTGACCCTATGACTGTAAGGTATGAAACCTACTTTCCATCAATGACCATCTCTGGAATGGTGTTACACAAAGCGTACAGCAATGGGAATATTCCTAAGAGTAGCACTAGATGGGCAATACTCACGAAGAGACTGATGTCCGCTAGCCTACAGGGATAAGGAGGTTTCAAGGACAAAGGAAGTCGAGTGAGGATTGACTTAAGACTCAAGGTTTGAGGTGACTCAAGAGAACGCTTATATTGCATAGATCAAGAATGGAGAATACAAGTATACAGAGTATGGTTTATATAGCGTGAACCAGCGCGCACGGACCAAGGAATAAGAGAGACAGAAATAGAAAGAAAGACTATAGAAACTGATGGAATGCGGGGAAGACTAACCGTTGTGAGAGAAACAGCGGAGGAGATATAAGTCCGATAATAAGGGTTAATAAAAAAGATGGAGAAAGGATGGAGAGGCAGTGTTTGTAAGTAAAAGGTAAGTGGCATAAGGACCGCTAGCGGTGCCTTTCCAAGTCGTGCAAGTACTGCATATGAGAAAGAGTAGAATACAAGAGGAAAGGAGGAAAATTGTAACATTACCCCCGTTGAACAATTGAGCCCCTGGCTCAAGAATCAAGCCTCTGACCCTCCAAAGCTCAGACTCCTGGGACCGAAGGTCCTCTGTAGATTGCCAATGACTGAGAGGCGGATAGACGTTCATGTGGACAGTCACGAATGAGGTGACCAGGTGAATTACATGCTGCACAGTTGCAATGGGGGCAGAATCTGTTAGTGTGACCCCAGTTGTGGCAATAGTCGCATCTCTGTACAAG
>JBBPRF010000940.1:0-12764 GCA_038092875.1 Lanmaoa pseudosensibilis | reverse complement strand
CACCGGGAAGACAGGCATTGACCATGCCACCACCAGCACTGACGACAATAACAGCCATGTCTGTGACCGTGATGTCGCCAACAGCGACAACAACAACAACAACAACAACAACAACAATGGTAATATCAACAGCAATGGTGACAGTGATGACAATGAGAATGAGAATGAGAATGAGAATGAGAATGACAACGATTCCAGCACCAGTGATAGTGTCAGTGCCAGCAACAACAACAACAACAACAACAACTTCAATGAGACCATCCTCTTGCATGGTACCACGGACGATGAGCAGCACAGAGACATCACAGACGCAGCCAGCACCCAGGTACACCCCTGCTTGCGCTCATTGAAGCCAGACGCTGACAATGATACATACCAGTCCGAGCATGACATGCCCCCACCAAGTGATGTAGACCCAGATGGCGACAATCTCGGGCAGGACGAACAAAGTCCTCTCCCGAAGAAGAGGGTCTCGCCACCATCCATTGACTTACAGGACATCGCGGCATTCCTGGAACACGACCCCACACTGTACAACGATCTCGCGATGACCTCAGACAGACAGTTTCTCTCTGACAACAATGTCGCCACACGTCCCAGCAGGCAGGCACCGATTTGCAAGTCTGTGGATTGAATCAAATCAACGTGCATGTTACACATTTCGTGGTCGCACGAAAATGCTGAGTTGGACATTGACATGCAAGACGGGACACAGGGCTTTGTTGCAACAGCGTCGTCTGGGCCGGCGAAACGGGTGAAGCGCAGTCATGCCCCATCTGCGTCATCCATCTCCTCTGTTGACGACACTGCCACCACCACTACTGTCGCTCGTCGTGCCACCACAAGCAGTGAGTTGTTTTGTTTTTGTTTTTTCTTCTCCTTTCACACTGATGCTCACATCTCATGTTCCCCCTTCTCTTTCCTTCCTTGTTATTGCTCACTCATGGTCACAGAGCCACCTGGAAAACGATCAAGGACGGTGATTCCTATGGTAATTGCAGGACCCCTGGGTTTCGTTCACTTACTGGGTCATCTGGGCAATCGGTGTCTGATCATTCTCGCTATCAAGCATGAATGAAGGGAGGATTTGTTGATTCTGAGCTGGTGATCTGTTCTGTCTGGTTGTTGTTATTAGGATGATTGAAGTTTGGTAGTTCACTGTTTGAGCCTGTGATTGATTCTTTACGGAATGTTGAACCTTTATTGACATGTTGTGAACATGGGTGTAGGAACTTAATAAGAATTGTATCTATTTGGATTATATAGATTAGATAATTGATGGGAATCATGGTTCTGTGGATGGTGTGTTGGTGGAATGTAGAAAGGATGTTTGGTTGTACAACTAGCATGTTGTGTAATAAGGGAGTACATGAAGTGTTGGTTGGTAGTGTAGAGATAGATGTGAGATGGATTGGTAAATTGAGATGGATTGTTATGTGGGTTTAGAGGAGTTGTTCTGGTTTTGGGAGGATTGTTAGAAGGGTACATTTAGTGTGTTATGATTTTGCCTTATGTTATGTGAAGCATGGGGTTATGTTGATGTAAAGGATCTTATCTGGATCTTATCTGGATCTGATTGTAGATCTTATGGATCTGCCTGATTGGATGTTTGATTTCATCACTTGTTTCCGTATTCCATTATTGCATGGATGCATGTTCAGCATGTTGAGGCTTGCTTTGATTTGATTTGGGAGCTGGTTTGTGGGTGATGGTTTACTTAGTATATTGATTGTAACCTTTATGAGTTCCTTGTAGAATGAGTTGGTCTGTGCGCTGGTTTGTATTGTATATAAAGTAGGACAGATTGTTTATTGGGAGTGGATTGGTTGATGAGTTTTGATGGCTACCTATGGAAGGTAAGGATTGGGTGTGTGAAGGGTGTACTGAAGCTGTGTATGGATGTATATGGATGTATATGGATGTGTATGGATGTGTATGTTGTTGATGTGAGATATGGGGTATAATATGGTATGTTTGTGTTGTATTGTATTGTGTTTAGGATTGTACTTGGATTGGATGGATGGTGTTACTACCTATATGCGGAGGTGGTGAAGGCTCGTTCACCGCCTCTTCCCACGCCACAACTCCACCACTTGCCTGCCCCACCTACTCCTCATTCGATTTTCTCAAGGGCCCCTGCCCTGGCAACACCCCAAGTGTGCCCGGGATTTGTTCTATGAAGCCCACACTTCCTTTGCATGCAAGAATCAGCCCAATCCGTTCATTTTTGCATGCTTTGTACTGGGTTAGGTTGCCCGCTCTGCTCCTTGTCTTCTTGAGCGACCTTGGGGACTGCAGACCATTTCGTACACTCCGAAAATGACCTAGTCGTGTGGCCGATGTCCCTTCCCATGGTCTGCAACCTTTCTTTTGCTGTCTGCATCCTTACTGATCATTCTGACTTAGCTTTTCTCCCCATGCCTCCTCGTTCGCTTCATTAGGTTGCAGAACCTTTCAGACCACTCTGTTCCTGGTTTTGTCGTCGTGGATATGTTCCTCGCATCCCTCTTCAGGGTCTGCAATGATGTTTTGAAGGTCTGCGGTCCCCCTCGTCGTTCAGTGAGTCTTTCCTCCTCCCCTGTTATTTTCCTTCTTTAATTTTCACAGCACATTCCTCAGGATTTTTCCCTTGATTCTACTGTCTCAATCATCTCTTTTCTACTCTCCCTGTTCCTCCTTTCCGCTGTTTTCAAGCCTGTGGTCGCCCTTCTCCCCACCATTCAAGTTCCCGGTTACCCTTCTCCTACCTTCTATTCCGATACCGGCTCTCTCGATCTCCACACACCCCCTCGCATCCATTCTATGACGTATGCTCTTCCTCCTCATGCAAGAATTGGCTTGATCAGTCAAGTCTTTCACACTCACCTCCGCTGTCTCTCCCTTGCCCTGCCCAGAAGTCCCATGGACTGCAGACCTGATCACGCATCCCAAAAACAACCAAGCCCTCTTTCTGACATCTTTCTCTAGGGTCTGCATCAGTTTGTTCACAGTCTGCATCAGTTTGTTCACAGTCTGCATTCTTTCTTGTCATTCTTGGCCCGTTTCTCCTGCCACCTTCCAGTTCATTTCATTTCCTTCATTTTTACAGTACGTTCTAACCCTTAAGCTCCACCGCACCACACTCCTTTCCAATCCCAACTTTCAGCACTTCATTCACTCCTGCCAACTACTGTGTAAGTCACTCTTGTCCCCCAGTCTACACAGGATTGATGGATCACGCTTACGTTAGGTTAGGTTGGGGGGTGTGGGGGGGGGGGGCTTTCCCCCCTGCTGTTAGGTTCTCTGTTAGAGTTAGGTCAGGGGTGCAGGGGGGTTTCCCCCCGCTGTTAGGTTCTGTTAGTTCCGTTAGGATTCAGGTATATCACCTCGGGGGGGCAGGGGGTTTCCCCCCGCTTTCGTTAGGTTCTTCGTTAGAGTTAGGTCAGGGATGCAGGGGTTTTCCCCCACTGTTAGATTAACTTGTTCTCAATACATCCATTACCCATTTACCCATTTGATCTTGCTCCCTATCGCATCCTCGACGGTTGACCCTCCTCTTATCCCCTACCATTAGTCATTTTAGTACCCTTTATCACACCATCTCATCTGTTTGCTCCTCCATCCAACCCCCAAGGAAGCACTGACTCTTCTATCAAATTCTTGTCTTCGTTTCATCTCTTTAATCTATTCTACTTGTGCTGCGATCAGTCCATCACAAGTTTATCGCTCCTTTCAACACTTAGCCCGCCACTCTTTGAACCCATTTTGCATCCCCAAGCACACACTATATTGCGCTGAGTCTCGCATTTCCTATTCATAATCAATCTGCGGTTAACTTCTTTTCACACACTAGGTCGCTCCGCAACCGAACCTTCTACCCTCGCATTTTATCCAGGCAGTCCAGCTTCTGGGGATGATCATGACAGACCACATCCATTCTCACTAAACACTTGGTGCATTCCGTCTCTCCTACCCTTATTGATGATGATGTGCCAACTCTCTTTTTGGTTAGGTCTCTTTTCATCTCTCTCTGCACTCAATCAAAGCCATCAATGTCGCTCAAAATTTCAACCATGAATACAAATCTCCAGGTTCTTCTCATCAATAATCCGAAATAAATGTAGCTAGCACACCGCCAACATTCTGCACAGTGAGATGTGACGCACACTCCGTTCTATCTACGAACCATCCCACGTTTATCCAGGTCAGTTCAGCATTGGTATTCTTTAGCTTACAAGGCAGAAGAGGCTACGGGCATCATGGACCACCTTTCCAAGCTTGCGCACGTTGGTCAAACTTTTTACAAAACCAACGGTATGTGTCAACTTCAAAATTTCCCCTCCAGTTATCCCACGTTCATGGACCTCCTTTGTCTCTGATCTCACCACTCAGGACAGTATCAAAGTGCTGACCCTCCGCCAGCCAGAATCAACTTGTATCAGCAGTGAAAGCAACCTAACAATGCAGATGTCATCACCTGGCCATGGTCCCTCAATAGCTTTATCTATAAGATGAACCACACAGTCCTGCATCAACAGCACACATGTGCAGGTCAAGGTGGTGGTTCTAACTTCAGTAAACAGGGACAAAGATGTGAGTGATGTTGCATCCTCGTTGACGTTGAAACCAAATGCCAAAAAAGTTACTGATTTGGACCGGAAAATCCCCCACAGAACCACTCGACACGCGTAGGGAGCTCGACAGGACATGATAGATTGCAAAGTCTTTCTGATAGCAACTTCGGGAATCTGATATCCAAGTCTTAAGCAGTTCTCGGCAAACAGACATAGAGATGATGGGCATCAGACCGAGTTTGACACAGACAGAGGGCGATGGATTCGACTGTGAGCATAATGGGTGTCAGGCCATGTTTTGGCCATTGTTGACCTGGTTTTCCTATGATATACCACTTCTCGTTAGGTCCCAGTATTATGAAAATTTACCTCTCTGCCAGGCTGTCAAACCTCTCGTCAAGTAATGACTACCAGCCCGAGCTCTACATGCTTGGATGTAAGAACGCTAACCAGTCTTGGCAAATCATCTCATGAGCGATTCTGTCTTTGATACCTTCTCTAAACAATTCAAAACATCTTTGCGCAGCTTAGCAGAGCACCTCAACGCCCTCCCTGACGTTTGGACTCATGCGACTACCGGAAAATGCATATATGGTGGTCTGTATTGCCAACGGCGCAAATGTAGAGGTACGTGTCCGCTCATTGATCTGTGATTACCTTCCCGTGCGGTAACTAACCTCATTTGCAGACACATGCTATGTTTTACTATCATTTCCAAACTGAACGCTCGTATCTCGTGCCCTCTCATAGCTGCGCTGCGAATATCTTTCCATATTCGTCAATGATTGCCTTATTTGCCTCGATATCCAGTCAACCCCTTTCAACCTTGTTTGTGCTCTACACCAGTGGCATCCTTCATGCTCATTAAGCATCTTACCTTCTGTGTTATCAGCATCACTTGCCTGAGTTCGCAGCATGACTTTGTTTTGATAACCTGCTCGCTAACTTTACAAACCCAATCCCTAGGCCTTACCCTCCGCCTCTAATCCTCCCCGCACAAGTCATTTGTGTTCTGGCGATTTGCACACACCAAGACAATGTTCTCAACTTCGTTCGGCCTTGACGCAAGTGACATAGGTTAGGTTTTAGTCTTTACTATGCGGTCGGTGACATTCTAGCTTCTACGGTAACCAATGGCTTACACATCACAGACTACCATGTACTGTCCCAGGATGCACATTTCTCTATGGCAACAAACCTAAGGATTGTATCAGGCACATCTCTGATTTCCATAGCCCTACACACAGTGTTACGTATCAAGGTAGCCTATATGCGCCTTTTTTTCGCTCAGCATTCACCATTTTTCTAGGTTTGTCAGTGGATCTTCAAAGGGATTCGTCTGGCAAGTTACCTTGTCCTTGTGGTGATGCACGACATGCTCGTTTTAACTATCACAACATATGTGCCCTCTGTCAAAAACAGGCACATCCCACAGACTCTGACGCCTATCCCGATATTGAGCCCTCCCCGCAAAGTATTCCCAGCTCCATGAATGTCATGGAGCCTGTTGTTCTTGATGTCACTATACCCCCGCAGCTTCAATCTTCATCAACAACAGACGTCTCCACATTTCATGACTTCTCTCTCGATGATGCCACCAATTTTGCCATAGAGGATCATTCGTCACTTTTCCCTAACACCCATCTTGACGTTGAGCCCTTCCCGCAAGGTATTCCTGACTCCGCAAATGCTGTGGCTTCCGATGTTGCTATGTCCGCAGAGCCTCAACCTTCATCAACAACGGATGTCAACCCATTTCATGATTTTTCTCTTGATGATGCCACCAATTTTGCCATAGAGGATCATTCACCATTGTTCCCCAGACCGGATGATTCATTGTCACCCTCCAATGAATTCTCTGTCGCACAGAATCTCCTGTCTTTGGGGCTTAGGGTTGAACCTAGGTTCAACTTGACAATTTGTGTCCCATGTGCTTCCCTGATCAACTTTCGGACTGCATATGGACATCTCCAGGACCAACACAATATTTTGCATACGACGTCCATTTCAGAAAAAAAGCTCACCGCCATGTTGTGCTCTCTGGATGCTGACAAGCTTGTCCAGGATATTCGTCCCCCCATTTCCTCCATTGACGGCCTCCCCCTCGTTAATGCGATCAAGTGTACTCTACCCGACTGTTCGTCTTCTGTCATCTTTCCTTCTCGGTGGAGGTTTCGGGAACATTGTCAGCATGCTCACCCCAACGTATCCGATCGCACCAGCTGTCTTGTAAAGGCCCACTGCATGGGAAACAGCTTGGTCTCGCACAAGTTCATTGAAGTTGGTGACATTTCCATCACCTCTTCCTCGCCTCTCAGCGATGCTGTAGAGCAGCATGTGGCCTCCGTACAACTCTACCACACCCCTGCTATATTTGAGAAGATATCAGATGCACGGTTAAAAGGTACCATCTTCGCTCAGGTTGGCTGGGATGAACTCCTGGTTGGTGTCAACCTTCACGAGCTCCATCAAACTGTAGGAAATCCCTCTCCGAAGGATGCTGCATACTGTCATCTTATTGAAGCCGTCCAACGGTATTACACCTCACTCCCCCCACTAATCTCTTCCCTCCCTATTCTTACTGCTCATGCTGTTCTCTCCTCTGGCGAGCTAGGATCCCGGCCATTCAAGACTCTCCAGGAGACCTTGACTCTCAAGAAGTATTCCCACTTCATCGCTTTGTTCCTGGTTTTCCTCTTGCATCATATTGCTAACCCTGTTCTCAAATTCCCTGTGCCATTTCATCTGTCTCACATCCAGCATCTTTCCTGTCTGCATACGCTCCTTGAATCGGGTGACACCTCTGGGTTGCAAGCAAGCATATATGCTACCATCCTTGTCTTGCTGACGCATCTCAGCCATGAGGTGACCTTAAGCAATCGTAGGGACCTCTTGACCCTGTTTCTCGTGGCATATCATCTCAGGGATGACACCGGTAACATGACCAGGATCTCTGCTGTCCCCCCCAACCTCACTTCTGCTCAATGGTGCTTTAGAGCATCTGCTGTTAGTGAGCTGCTGCAAAAGGCCCATCTCTATGATGGTGATACATTCAAGTATGTTATATAAACACCTTACTGCTTGATATACTCATTCTGACGTTAGAGTGTACGAGGCACATGCGAAGGATCTCATCACAGACGGATGACTGAGCCTTTTCGCATACTTGCGGCAGAAGCTTGCGTTCTTCAGTACGTTGGCATATTCGGAACCTGGTATTCCACAGTTCATTTGGGATACCTCCATGACCGTGCTCTCTGTGGACGGGTTTCCATTGACCATCGAACGTGTTCGCAAGTCTATTGACTCGGTCAAGGCGGAGATGGAGGGCTTGATCACGAACCTTGTCCTATCCTGTGATTTCACAGATGCAATGTCCTACATAGACTCACGCATTGATCCAGCCAACCCTACCATGTGGTTCGTCAATCATCCCCGTGAGGACCTCCAAGGCACATCTATTGTCTCTCAAGATGCCGAAGGATTGTCCACCTTCTCTCGCCAGCTCTTTGATAGGTTAACTTCTGATAACGCATATTTTTCCAATCTCGATGAAGGCCTGGTTGCCTGCAAGCGTGTGTGTCCTATGAACCAGACTCTCTCCTTCACTGACTTCTTTATAGCTCAGATCTGGCAGTGGCTTACTGACCTCAATGACCTCATATCGGCCATGTATTACGCCATCACCTTGACTTGGGGAGGCGGGGCTAGGGGTACTGAATGCGATCACCTGAAACACACAATCCATGGGCCTGGCGAGCGTCACATCTTCATCCTGAATGGCTACCTCTCGATCGTGACCACCTATGTTAAAACCCAGCATAACCAAGGGCATGGCCGACTCATCATCCGAACCCCTGCACATTGTATTTCATGCCTCATCATTTTTCTACTCAGTGTCCTATATCCCATCGCCGCTAAGCTGGCTTGTTTCAGCATGGACGTCTCTTTTGCTAGAAATTATTTAAGCTATTTCTTCATACATCATGGCAACATCCTCAATAGTGACAAATTCTCGTCTATCCTTCGCCGCTATACAGAAAAGTTCCTTGGTTTATCCATGGGCTTGAGAGAATGGCAGCAAGTCATGTGCTCTATGCTTTGTTGCCTTACAGGTGCGGACTTTGGGTTGCCCGATGAGGATGATCACAACTTGGTGGCTATCCATTCTCAGTTTGGACACTCAGCTGTCGTAGCTGATGCTCACTATGGCATCCAAGGCACAAATGCACTTCCCGCGATATCGCATACCTCTGTTCGCTCTATGCAGCGGGTTTCTCTTCGGTGGCATACTTCTTTATGCTGCTCTCACCCACATCTACTAGAGAAACTCGATGAACCAACTGCCGAGGACAAATCCATTCACCTGCTCAACTCTCTCAAGGCATTGCTTGTCTCCGCTGTTCACATTGCTGCACAAGAATGTATTCAGTCGTCACATAGAACCCTTTTCCCCCAATGGACCAACGTCTTGCAAGGCTTCGCCTCGGATTTCGTTTCTCATTTCAATGCGGTCCTAGCCAGGCCATCTTCTTCCCCCCTCTCTCAGCTACTGACCCTTGTTGTCCATCCTCTCCTCGCGTCTCAAGTGAAGCCCATTTTTCCTGGCCAGGCCAAATTTTTCTTCACCTCCCACCATCAAGCAGAACTTGTTCAAAGCTGTTTAACCAATGATTATGTCTTGGCAATCATGCCTACTGGGAGCAGGAAAAGCCTCACGTTCTTTGCTGCCCCAGTTTTAAACCCATGGTGTTTGTTTGTTGTCGTGACGCCATTTGTCGCTCTAACAGAAGATATGGATCGTAGATTGGCTGCCTCACCGATTGCTGGCAGGAAATGGTCCGCCGACTTGAATCCCTTCGAGGCCCAGCTAGTGATTGTCCCCACACATGAGGCTGCAACAGATCGTTTTTTTCAGTGGGCTGAGGCTAACACCTCCTGCTTGCAGCATGTATTCATCGACGAAGCACATTGTTACGCTCGACCCGGGTAGGATCAGACGTAGCCCTTGAAGGCGTAGGGAGGTCCTAAGTGTCGAGGGTTCAAGTGTATTCCACGGATGCGTGGATGATCACGTGGCGCGGGGGAATCCACTGGCACGTGATGTGACCAAGTGGCGAAGTGAGTCGTCCAGTGATTGGGCACGAAGTGACGACGTAGGCACGGAGTATGGATGCGCTAAGGCAATACTGACCGTCCTCAGGTTCAAGGGATCTACGGTCATAAAGACAAATGTGTAGCGGGCAAGGGAGACAAGGGACGAAGGAACGAAGGTACAAGGACCTTGTCGATTGCAGAGATTTCTAGGTAAGACAAGGGAGGTCTAAGCTAGCGTTCTTTGCTGCGAGAGCGCAGGTATTTATACATAAGGAGTCCGCACACGGACCATGAGAAAAAAGAACTAAGTATGGTAAGTGGAAAAGGGTGACGCGTCGTACAATAGGTGTAGCCAATGAGAAGGCGACACGTCATTAGAATTACAAATAGAAGATTGGAAATGGAATGCGCAGTCGATGGCGTCATAACTGCGGACTGTGGAGTCACATGATAGAAACGGCAGTAGCCGACTGGATGAAGTCACGTGAGGTGAAGTGAAGGAAAGGCGTACGAGGTGGGAGTCGAACGAGCGACTTGTATGAATACAGCGTATAGCTAATGAAGATTAGGAAGAAAAAGGGTAGTCCAGGACGAATCGTAACACACATCACGTCTTTACCTCTGACTCGTACCGTCCTTGTTTCAAACTCTTTCATCGTCTAACCCAGCTCAGGAAACCCATCACGTTTCTCACTGCTACTATGCCTGTCCATTCCATTCTGGCACTTTGTCAGTCGATGATGATAGATCCGGCCTTACTGCGTTTAATCAGGGCCCCCATCTGTTGCCCAAACATCAAGTACACCGTGTTCCGAGTCCAACCGGACGATGTGGTGCGGAAGACTGTTGAGATCTTCCATTCATTACACCTCAAGCAGGGAGAGCGCGGCATCATCTATACAACAAGCATTGCATTTACAAAAGAGATTGCCGAGATCTTGAGCATCCCTGCATACACGAGTCGACTCTTGGCAGGTGAATGGGAAAACAAGGTTGAGAAATCAGCAAGGTTTCAGGCTTGGCATTCTGGTGCTACTGAATGGGTCACAGTGACGGTTTGTTTTGGAGAGGGGGTCGACTTTCCTAGCGTCCGGTATGCTATCATCATCGAACCGAGAGAGATGCTCTCATTTCTGCAAGAATCGGGTCAACTTGGTCGTGACGGTCTTCCTTCTCAAGCTTTCACGATATGGAGCTTTCTCCCAACCCAAGCCCCTTCTGACAATCCTGACCACTGTGGAAGGCGCTCCATGGCTGACTTTCTGCTCACCAACAGTTGTCATCGTTTAGTGTTCAAGCATTTTGATCCCGATGTCCATTCATGTGCATCATCCAACAAGAACATGCTCTGCAATCAGTGCGAGCAACTAACCCAGGTAACAAAAGCAGTATTTTCTGTCCATGTGCGCCTGCTCAACCTTTTTCAGTCAACCGATTTATTTGTGCTTCAGCATCTTCCCTTAGACCTTCCATTTGTCAAGAAACCTGGTGTACCCAATATGCAGAATGCACGACCCTCACTACCCACTTCACTTCCCTTGTCCGTCGAGTCTAATGCGGACCGTATCCGTGATTAGCTTCACTTCCCTTGTCCATCGAGTCTAATGCAGACCATATCCGTGATGCATATGCCGCTGGAAGGTGTTGGTTGGAGCCGTTGAGAAGGCTCATCAGTTGCGTCAGTGCAATTGACTGTGCAAACTGTTGGATTCTTGGAGAATCATGACCTGGACCTCACGATCACATCTGTCACTATCTCTTTAACCAGATCGTGTCAACTCTTTGATCCAGAACACGGACTGAAAATGCCTTTTGGCCATCCTGTTACCGATGTTGGATTCCTTTTCATGCGCCATGCGATCACCCTACCATCAGGAGGGGTGACAAGCTCTCTCCCGACAATTGTTCCAACACTAAAATTCTGCATTTGATTCCCACTCTCATATCACTTATCTACCTGAATGATAACCCATTGGACAGCACGAGCGCCTTTCTGTCATCCGTCTCGACCAAACTGTCATTACAACCCCGGTTGTCTTCCGATAAATCAGTG
Organism: Lanmaoa pseudosensibilis; assembly: GCA_038092875.1. Classification (NCBI taxonomy): domain Eukaryota; kingdom Fungi; phylum Basidiomycota; class Agaricomycetes; order Boletales; family Boletaceae; genus Lanmaoa; species Lanmaoa pseudosensibilis. The sequence goes on along the minus strand of JBBPRF010000940.1, from coordinate 1,061 downwards.
TCCAACTTCGTAGATTGGATCACGCAACCTGCTACATCCCCCGATACGATACCTAATTTTGCACTATTCCTTTTGACATTTTCAGAGTGCTTCCAACAGTAGATAAATCCTAATGTGCTTAACTTTGTGTTGTGTGTGAATACGGAGTTTGTTTCATCTCGCTGCCTTGCTACCCTCGCCAAATGATCGAGTTCTCACTAACTGCACACGCATTCAACTTGGGTGTTAATATGACCTAACGGTTTTACGTCCCGCTCAGTAACGCTGTACGATGTGAACGGTCTTGCTCACTGCTGAAATGCGTGACAGGGCGCTGAACCCACTCCCAGGCAGTCGCTTGACGAATGGAAAACTTTGGTTGGAACGTATCCCTGACAGGATCGATGCAACTTTCATGGATTACGTGGTACATTGTCTATAGGAGACCGTTCTGCCATTTTCTGACTACTGTGCAGGTGTTCCAGCGCGGTAACTGATACTTCTCTTTGGCCATTAAACCTCCGTCCCAGAGACTTCATGCCACAAAGTGCGCAACCCTTTTTTTGGAGTTATACACATTTGACCATAATCTAGCCACAGCGCCAATGTCCTCATCAGTCCACACTATCTCAACTCAGATGCAATACTTTATCTCTCGGATCAAGTCGGCTCCGCTAGCAACCCGTCATGACTAACCATGTCCGATTGGGGTAATTGATCTAGTCAGAACTTTCCTTGCATCTCTCACTTGTAAATGACCTCTTTGCACGACAGGAATCAACTCCCAGATACAGCTCGAGACCTCCAGGGCCAGATGACCCCGCTATCCCAACTCCCTGTCAATACTCGCAACGTTATGAGACTGACTTTTGGGATTTCCCTAGCTCTAGGGTTAAAGAATTTTCATGAAAAATACTACTCATGTACATCGCTTGTGCCTCAAACACATCACAATCTTAGATGCAATATTTGATTATAATCACATCCATATAATTCCAATTCCACACAGTAACATGGGCATCCAGGATGCCCACATGTGCACCAGGATATGAGGATCCAAAATATTACAACTCTACATATTG
>JBBPRF010000939.1:0-12784 GCA_038092875.1 Lanmaoa pseudosensibilis | reverse complement strand
CTAAGGGCTCATATTCAGGGCAAGGGTTAGGGCCATTGATGACCTTGCAATGGTCAGAGCTAATTTCTTTTGGTTCTCTTGCAAATATCAAGTCTTTCCAAAATAGCACAACATTGGGACACTTTTTTGAGCCACTGTATATATATGGGGCCCAAGCAACCCAAACCCACCTCTTCAACCCCCCACCCTACTGGCAGCAAAGGCAAGATCTTTTGGAAGAAAGTGTTATGAACTATTGCAAGTGACAACTCAAATCACAAGACTTAGGGACTAGTCTTGCAGTATACACAGCTACTGGCTCAACAAATGAGGTAGGGAGCTTCCTCCAAGAACAGTGTCAGCCTACAAGGAGGATATACTCCAGGCAATGACCAATGACAATGAACAAAATGAATTAGACTAAGGGTACCAATTGCAAAGTGTCTACTTTATATATGTTACAGGGATGTGCACAGACCATGCTATGTGTGAGATGATTTACTAAGTATGGATAGAGTAAAGAAGACTTCATGTGAATGGGTAATGGCCACATGAGATGACAGAATGAAAATGAACATGAGAAATAGATAAGGTGTGAAATCAATCAGAGATTAAAACCATGAGATAGTCACGTAATTAGGTCTAGACCTTGGTCATGTGATGTTCTCATGATCACATGCTCTGAATCACATGACTTTGAAAGTGAAATGGTTAAGTCAAAAAGCTTTGAAAACATTCATATTATAACAGAAAGGGTATGCTCATTACACTAATCAATTTGGAAAGTGATGCCAGAACAATCCAACAAAATGTATCAAGCTCTTTTCCAACTTAACTTAGGATGCATGAGTAGAGGGCTGCACTAAAGTCCAGCTTAATGCCTTCAAGAAGAACACATATCACAAATTGGCAGTATATATATTGAAGAATGATGCTGAACTCAGTGTAGACTGGCTTGCTAAGCTGCAAACACTTGTCACTGCAACTCAGTGCTGCCATAATGTGTATGTTTATTTCTTTCTCACTATAGTTTTCCAAAATGATAGGTTTGTGTAATCTCTGTTATAACTTTTCCCTATGGGCTCCAAAAGAGTTGCTCTCCCTTTTGTTTCTCCCTTCTTCATCTTGACTTGGATTTCACCTACAACTTCTTTGACAGCCTAGTCCTCAAGTATTAAACCTACACATCCCCTTTTGTTCCACCTATGGACAGCCTTGTTCCTTTCAAGAAAACCCTTGCATGTGTTTTCTTTGTTTCCCCTTATCCAGTAGATTACTGTGGCACACTGCTTGGTCTGTGCCTCACAGCTATCCCTATAAATACACTGCCCTTCTACCACTATTCCCTAGCTAGCTCTATGTAATCCAAGTGTAGTTTCTAGTCTTTTAGCCTTATTGATTGCAATCTTAAGTGCTGAGACTTCCCTTCACTCTACAAGACTTCAACCTACTCCAATAAGTGGTCACTATAGCTAGAAAGAACACTTCAGCATAACAGTCTCAGAAGTTGATACAATGAACAAATCAAGTGTTTGGGTCAAATGGGTGCAGAATTGACTGTCAACAATCTTTAGAGGACAGATAAGACCAAGGGACTTATCAATAAGGTTTTTGGGCCTGGAGTCATGGTTAGTAGGTGAGATTGTGAAGATTTTCTGTTGTTTTCCACCCTCCATGAATGGTGGAGGTCCAATCCAGTATACAACATGGCATACAGCATCACCAACACTGGTCAAGATTTTGCAGGCCAGACCACCACCTTGTTCAAGATGCAACCCAACTTTCCAATGACCAGTGATGTAGTGTCATCACTGTTTCCATTGTCCAGCCTGTCACCCTCATTCACCATATCTGATGACACTCCTGCCATTCCTGCCTCCAGTTTCTCTGATCACAAGGATATGATTGGGGGAAATGATCCATCCCAACAGCATCTCATTGGTACTGGTACTGGATCCTGGGAGTGTAATGACATGTTCAACTTTGATGATCTTGATATGGATTTTAACTTCAATGGTCCTTCCACATTCTTATCAGTTGTGATGGACATTTCTGTGCACTCAGGCTTGTCTACTATACCTACCACCCATGACACTACATATACCAGCATACTACCTGCTATGTCTTCCACTGCTGCCAACCCCACTATTATATCTTTAAATGATGACATTGATTACCATCCATCTTGTTCTCTACCTCTTGTCCCCCATTTTCCAGAATCCCACCCCACTAGCTGTGCCACCATATCTTTCACCACTGCCACCACCAATCCTGCTGTTATATCCTTGAATGATGATGGTAGCTACCATCCTCTCTGTCCTCCTTCTCTTGTCCCCTGTCACCCAGAACCACATCCCACCACCACCACCACCATCACCACCAACTTCCTTAAATCAGATAGTTCATCTGCCCTGACCACCAACAACTCCAACTCCAATTTCACTACAGCCAATCTGTTTGCAAATTTGAACTTGATGAAGTGCAAAACCCCCACCCCCAATGTCAGCTCAAAAGATACTGACCTGAAGAGCTGGTTTTCCACAGATCCCAGTTCCTCCACCACCACATCCACTAGTAAGTCATCTTGCAAACATCTGTGGCTCTCATTCGCTGCCTGTGCAGATGCTGGTGATGTATCTGCCTCCATCACCATGACCATGCATGTGTTACAGTTGCATCATAATGGACTTAGTATTTTTTTTTTCTCTTGTCTTATCTTATCACACCACATGGTTATCTAATCACAGATGCTTTCATCTAATCTTATCATCAGGACTTAGTGCTCAGAGACACTCCTTGACTGACCTTTACACCAGATCTATGATCTGCCTTATGGCGACACAGCCTTCTTAATCTCCATGCTATGTACACTTCTATTCCATCCCATCCCATTTCTGCTTTATGCTTTCATTCCTCACAGTCTCAATGCTGTTCATCTTTATATGAGCTTACCCTATGCCCTATGTACAAACATATGTACACAAACATGTAGTATATAAACCCCATAAATGCAGCCACCAGAGACTAGTTTAGTTCTCTTGGTGTTTCCCCCAAAGCATCAGAGATAAACTCCTTAGTCCTCTATCCTCCCTCTTCCCCAATGGTTTAAGTCTTCTAGTGATACCTGAGAAGCCTTTGCTTTTAGGATTGTTTTAGCATGCTCTTCAAGAACAAAAGGCGTTCAAATGTCATGCTAATTGCAACCAAAAGAATACTGTGCATGAGACATGGCCTGCTGACAAAAAGCAACAATGTGAACACAAGTGGGCCATGCAGCAGAAGTGCCAGGAGCACAAGATGCTGATGGCCATGCATTAAAAAAACCTGGCTGACTCTGAGCTCTGTAAGATAGAGCTGCAGTTTGAAATCATGAAGTTTCAGGCATGGTCAAAAGCTCAGAATGCATCAGAGCCTAAGAGTGGTGAGGGTGATGAATTTTGAACAAATGGACTTCATATTTACATCTCTGCTATTAGCCAAGCTTGGTAACCTCCTCATAATTCTTGTTCCAGTGTAATAACATGTTGTACCTCCATGTATGCTTGCAATCTAACTTGAAACTACAATTGCATAAGTGAGTGTTGGTGTTGCTGCCCTGATGTTCTTGGCTGTACTTCTTCATCACTATCCTCCCCCTTCTCCCCCTCCCCCTCCTCTCCCTCCCCCCCTTCTCCTCTTCACCATCTCCCTCTTCAGAATACTCAGCAGCAAAGTTTCCTGCTGATGCTGCTATCCCAAGCTGTTCTTCTATGTTTATGATCATGTTGTGAAAAACAAGACAGCTCCATATTCAGGAATTGGCATATTTGAGACCATCATCATTTTGAATTTGAATGCACAAATCATGAAGTGACTGGAATCAACCCTTGAGTGATGCAAAGAAGTGTTCTGAACAAACTTGTACCTAGAAAAATAAGCTTAGTTGTAAAATTATCATACACAATTATGCATACTTTGGATAGATAGTAATTGAAAGTTTTCTGAGACCTTGTTAGGGTTCCTTCAGTTGGCCTCTTCAATGGAATCATACACTATGGCTGACAGCCATATGCACTATTAGCCCAAAGCCACTCATTTTGCTGGAAAAATTGATGAGGAGAGTGTGCAACTTGAGTATGTTGAAAGGCTGTGGAATCATGAAGACTTCCAGGAACTCCAACAACATAATCAACAATCTGCAGATTATGTGGAAAGATCACAATATTTGAGCCATTAATAACCAATGAAGTGCTATATCATATGATAAATCACTTACCTGGTTAGAAAGTGAATAGTTTGATATCAAAAAATTCTTCACCATGCCAGCCTGGCTTTTGGAAGAGCTTGAATGGTGTCCCATCAACACATAAGAATTCCCCCTTCCGTAATGTCCAGTAGCATTGAGAAAGATTGCTAGCTGGATCTGAACTGGGAGCTGTGGGCAGTTGGAAATATTGTGGAAGATGGGATGATTCTAAATGTGTTCAACAATTTTGACAAAGACAGCAAATGTGACTCTCAGCTTGTGCCAAAAAAGCCTGGGATTATTCAATTCCCACTTATTGAGGAGTTGGAGTTGTGGAATCTGGGTAGAACAGAAACAGGCCTGAAGAACATATGCCTTTCTGACTTAATCTTCCAGTGCTGTGATAGCATCATAGAAATTTGCAAGAATGACTTGTGTAGGAATGTCATCACTAGAGCCAGATAAACCATGAGTGGTAGAGTTATGATTGGAGCCAGAGTGTATTGTCTCAGAGTGGGAGTCTAAGTCAGATATATCAGCTGAGTTGGTGCTGCCAGTGGAAGCAGGTGGGGATTCAGCATTTGCTGCATCAAGCAGTATTTGCACAAAGATTTGAACCCCTAACTCTTCCTGAGCTTGGGCAAGGGCATTTAGCTGCTTCTGGCACTCAGAGATCCAGGGCATTTTGCTCAGATTGCCATATATCAGCTCGGGTTGTATTTATTGAAACAACCCTAAAGTGAAGTGCTTCTCAGGTATCACTAGATGACTTAAACCACTAGGGAATGGAGGAAAGGAAGGCTAAGGAGTTTATCTCTGATGCTTTGGAGAAAACACCAAGAGAACCAAACTGGTCTCTGGTGGCTGAATTTATAGGTCTTATATACTACATGGTTGTGTACATATGTTTGTACATAGGGCATAGGGTTAGTTCATATAGAAATGAACAGTCTTGAGGTTGTGAGGAATGGAAGCATAAACATGCTGCATGCATGAGGATGTGGCAGAATGGAAGGTCAATCAAAATGGAAATATAAAGTGGAAATGAAAGAAGTGAAATGGAAGCATACACAGCATGGAGATTAAGAAGGCTGTGTAGCCATAATGCAGATCATAGATCTGGTGCGAAGGGCAGACAAAGAGTGTCTTTGTGTACTAAGTTCAAAAGATAAGATTAGATGAGAGTGTCTGTGATTAGATAACCATGTGGCATGATAAGATAAGATGGAAGAGGAGAAAAATACTAAGTCCATATTGATGCAACCATAACATTTGTAAGGTACATCAGATAGGCTTATCTACTGGCCTATCTTATCTACTGTGTTGTACATGTGACCATTGTGTGATGGCATCATGTAGTGCCATTCACTGTTGATGGCCCATTCACACATTGTCACACAGTGCCATTCACCATTAACGGCCTGTCACATGTTAGCACAGCTTGAATTGGCATTGTACATTTGCATGTGACACCAGTGCTTGCAAATTGGAGCTCAAAACTTGCAGCTGTGTGGCATCTAACTTGGACTTTGAACATTTGACACATTTGTTCACACACACATAATCTTGCTGAGATTGCTTAACTTACACAGGTTGGTGAACTTTTGCTACTTTGAGATTCCCTAATTTGAACATGCACATTCTGACATCCTAACATGTTTCCAGGTTGCTCGCAGGCATGGTGGAAAGTCACTTGGTGGTATTCTCTACAACACTGTGGTGTGATTCAGTACTGATCTCCTTTAGGCTCATACCAATGTTCAGAATCTCTATAAACCACTCAGCCATCAGAAAAAAAGCCATATACTATATAGTACTACATCATCTATATTGTATTTGTAGTCAGTGTCATCTTTCCCCCTCCATATAGCAGGTCCTACAATGACATAGCTCCATGTAGACAAGTAAACAGCTCTCTATATTGTACAATGTAGCAGTTGCCAATGGCTATACAGTGGCTCAAAAAACTGTCTGCATGTTTGGTCATTTTTCACTAAACTCGATAATCCACAATAACCCCTAATCCTAGCCCTAAACTCTAAGTGTATGCAATGAAGCAAATACTCTTCACTTTCTATTGGTGCAAGGATCAAGAGATTTGAATAAGTTGCGATGAAATGACAGCCATTTCAAAACAATGACTCATGTGGATAGTTTTTTAACTTTGTAAAAATCTAGATATCTAGTACTTGATATGAGCTTCTTTGGCCTTGATAACTGCTTCAACCCTTCTGGGCATGCTTTCTATCCATTTCTGACACTGTTCCTCATCAATCTTTCCCCACTGCTCTACTACCCTCTCCCACAATTGATGAACTCCTGTAGGAGCACTCTCATAAGCTGAAAGGCATCTTTTGAGGTGATTCCAAGTGTGTTCAATGGGGTTAAGATCTGAAGATTGTGCAGGCAAGTCGAGAAGCTTGATTTCCTGCTCTTCAATCCACCTTTGGACTCTCCTAGAGGTATGCTTGGGGTCATTATCTTGTTGAAAGATAATATCTTTTTCTGGAATTCCAGATTCCTCCATGCTTTGCAGTAGCCCTTGCTCCAAAATGGCCACATACTGTTCAGCATCCATCCTCCCTTCCACCTTACTCAAAACTCCCACCCCATTCCACCCTATGCAGCCCCATACCATCAATGAATCTCCTCCAAACTTAACTGTACCTTTGACATTTCTAACAATCAATCCTTCTCCCTGCTTTTTCCACACATACTCTTTCCCATCTAATCCAATCCTATTGATTTTGGTCTCATCTGACCATACATATAACTCTCTTCCAGTCCTCCACAGTCCAATGCTGGTACTTGAGAGCAAAGGCTAATCTCCTTTTCTTGTGACCATTAGAAAGTAATGGCTTTTTTTTCTTTACCACAGCCCTCAATGAGGCTTCTTTGAGGGTATTTCTCACAGTCTGAGGGCAGACAGGAGTATCAACAATGATATTGATGAACTGAGTGGCATGAACAGCATTTTTGGCCTTGCCAGTAATGATTTGCTGAACAATAGCCCTTTTGTTGGTGGGGGTAAGCTTTGAAGAACAACCACCATGAAGCCTAGCCTTTCCTGGCTGGAGTTCCTGAAGAACCTTGCATACTGTAGACTTCCCTAGGCCAGTTTGGGAAGCAATCCTTTTAGAGGAAAGACCAAGAGAGGAGAGAGAGATGATATTGTTTTTTTGAGAAGAGGAAATGGATTTCATGATGATGGTAGGAAAATAATCATGGAATGGTGGGGTTTATATATGCTGTCTGATACTCAGTTATATAAAGGTAACATAATAGAACACTTACTCAATGTATGTAATTATATTACAGCATGCTAGGGCCCAATATATGTAACCAAAGTATAAAGTCAAAAAACTATCTGTATGAGTCATTGTTTTAAAATGGCTGTCATTTCATCAAACCTTATTCCAATCTCTTGACCCTTGCATTTATAGAAAGCCAAGAGTATTTGCTTCATTTCATACACTTAGAGTTTAGGGCTAGGGTTAGGGATTATTGCAGATTATTGAGTTTAGTGAAAAATGACCAAACATGTGGATAGTTTTTTGAGCCACTGTATATGCTATGTAGTCAAAGTAGGGGACTGGCTTAAAGGGCCCACTCAACAATCATGCACAACACATGCACTATATAAATTGCACAAATACCCCAACAAAACTATAATGGTCTACATAGTACTACCAACCTCATCATATAGATCCTCAATATCCTTCTCCTGCTCCAGCATGTTGATATCTTCACCAGCATCCTCAATATCCTCATAGTACCCTTCTGTATCAATAGAGTGGTCAAATAAATCATCACCTTCATACTCATCCACTTGGTCAATATACTGCTCTTTCCCACTTTTAGTCTGCTGACATTTACAAAGTACATTCATGAACATGTGGTTTGGAATTGCCCTTTTTTGCTCATCACTTATGGTGGCTGGGACCACAACACCTGCATGCACACTGCCCAGGCCATCAAATAATTAATGATGTGTATGTAGCATCTTCATGAATGACTTACCTTCCATTCATGTACACCTGTTTCAATAGATTTGGAAGTAGCTGGTATTCAGCAGTAGTTTTGTCAAATTCATTGAGTGATACAAGGTGGCTGCTGAACACAGCAAAGTAGTTTTCTTCCTTGAATGAGATGACTTCTCATCCACCAGATGCCCACTCATCAATTGCATACTTGATCTGTAAAGCTTGTTAGTGCGAATGAATAAGGATTAAATTAGCTTACCGCAGTGAGCATGAGGGCAAGTCTGACATGTGGGAATGGGCTGTAATACTTCACCCAGCAGAGAGTATCATCACCCTTGTTTTTGAATAAAACATCATTGATAAGTTGTTGGATAGCAGAGTTGGTGTAGAGACCCATATGTTTGTCAAGGGAGATGCCATGAGTCTTGAAAAAAGATGTGTGAGCTTGCTCATGAAGGAATCTGAATGGGAACTTATATGAAAAATGAATGAGGAGTCTTTCTTGAGCTTGTGGACAAGTCCACAGTTTTTCTCTTGTATGTTCTTGTCAGCACTTGTCTCAAAACTGAATACAATTGTAACAATAGCACGAGCCTTTAATTTGAATTTACCTGGAAGATGAGAGCTTCATACTGTAATCTGTAACAACAGAGTTGAGACCTAACAGGTGGTAAATGGTGTGAATTTACCAGTTTCAACAGACTGGTGTTATGTTCAAGTTGCACAGAATGGTGGCAACATGTGAACATCCATGCACCCTTTGCCCACTCAAGTTCCTTGATTCCTGAAGGGAATGGGTCATCATTCAGTAAAATCGCACAGTAAATCTTGATGGCAGTCTGCAGGATTGAGTGCATGGCCATATTATAATCATCCACCTTGGATTGTCTGAGTTTCTTTGCCAATATTGCTGGCTTACCTGGCACAGCTACCTTGCTAGTGGTAGATGCCATACCCTGGGATGAAAGTGAACTCATCATCCTGTTACACTGCAGTGTAGCTTCTAGCTATAGCGACCACTTATAGGAGTAGGTCGAAGTCTCGTAGAGAGAATAGAAGTCTCAGCACTTAAGATCGCAATCAATAAGGCTGGAAGACTAGAAACTACACTGGATTGTGTAGAACTAGCTGAGGGATAGTAGTACAAGGGTAGTGTATTTATAGGATCAGCTGTGGAGCATGGACTAGGCAGTGTACCATGGCAAACTATTGGAAAGGGAAATGAAGGAAGTCCGCAAAGGGGGACATCCTTTAAAGGAAAGAGGCTGTCCATTCAAAGGGTTTTAAAGGAGAAATCAGTACTCAAGAACCAAGCTATCAAAAAGGTTATAGGTGAAGTCTACATTGAGTCACATAAGAGAGAAGCAAAAAGAAGAGTGGTTATCATTGACGCCATAGGGAAAGTTTGTAACACATCCCCAGACTCAAAATGGAGGAGTGCCTTGGTGAGTCCTTTGGTTTCACCTTGGGTGTGCCCTCATTGTTCTTATCATCATTAGTGAGAACAATTGCACATTACATATGCTTTCTCGGCATTGAATTCTCAGCAACATCATCATTACCAAGTGCATTCAGCTCAGTATCATTGTTGGACGAAATGCTGGTGATAGAAAATAAGTAGGGCCATACTTGTAAAATCAACATTTGTGTTTTTACTGGGGGAAAGGAGTCACTTGGTGTTCATGTAACCTTTTAAGGGGAACTGACTGTCTCTTGGACACAAGCTTTTTGGTCATGGGTGGACCATCTGTGTTTTTTGATGTTTTACCCCAGAGCTGCTGTAATTTCAAGGACTGGGCCTGTGTGAGGACATGCACATGTGGTGGGAGCATGCCACCACCCTGAGAAACAGTGAGTGTCAATGTACCATATGTTAGTGTGTACATACCTTTGGATCCAGGTTGGTGGGGGTCTTGACCAGCACAGGCACAGGAGGGACTTTACCTTTGTGGGTAATGAGTGGCAAGGAGAGTGCCACTTGAGTAAGATTGGTATTACTGCTCTCCACGCATCTGGAGGTGAACTGCCAGTGTACACAAAGAATGTTAGAATTTCATGAACAAAGAGTTAACAAAATATAGATACTGCATTGTCAGGAGCAAGTGGCTGCTGCGTAGCACATGTGGTGTTAGTGTTTGCTTTTGCCATAGTCTGAACTGGCTCAGAGCCTCGTTTGGCTGCCTGGCTAGCTTGCTTATGCTTATATGCCAGCTCCATGCAATGCTTGGCCTTCATGAGAGCTTGCTTCTCTGTCACTTGCTTCTCCTGCTGTTGGTCTTTTGTTATAGAGGTGGGTAAATTTTCATTGCAAATAATCAAGGGGGCTTACACAACATGGCTTGCACCTTCTCACTCAGACGACAGATATGACCACAAGTAGAATCAGTAGGCCAAGCTTGAGTGAGAGGAAAGTTGCCTAGAATGTCTGACATATTCTTGAAGTGTAGATTGTAGTTGTCTATGGGTGAGGAGAAATGGAAAACAAACATTGATGTTAAATAGACATTTGTCAACAACAGGGTCATCTGCTAAGCATAGAAAAGCTTTTCAGAGAGTAATATATTACTGCCTAGGCTGCAACAAATAACAGGTTATGGGAGACCACTCACTTGAAATGGAAGATCATCCAGAGGTTAGAACAGGCCCAGGGAAAACCCTGAATTCCACTGTGTTTCATCAGCTGGAAAACATAATGCTTGGATTTCTTGCATACCTTTCCCATTCCTTTGTTGGTCATGCTGTGCACTGTACATGTTGGGGTAGTTGCCCATAATGCCTGTGGCAACTGTGGCAAGATATTTCCTACCCTGAGTGGTATGTGCTGGCACATTGCACATTCTGCACACTGCCAAGCAGCCACCAATGATCCAGTTAAACAACATTCAGTCACTCCAGCACCTGAAAATTATCAGTGGTCCAGGAGATTCTCATTGTGGTCACCCAAACTTGATACAGGCATACATGAAGATGAACCTGGAGATAAAGAGGATGAAAAAGAAACTGGGGAGTTTCCACACTATGCAATGGTGTTTGACAAGCACACAGTTGCTGAGATACTGGATGAGGCACGAACCTCTTTTGAGGTCATGAAAAACATGCAGGAAGCCTCTGGACAAGGCATATATGCACTGTTTGCTGACAAGAAAGAGTGGAAGTTAGGAGAATGGCTCATTAACAACATCAATCAACCAGCCATTGAAGAATTCCTGAAACTACTGATTGTGAGTAGACAGAAGGTTTGTGATGACAATGTGTACTTACTTAGATATGGGCAGACTCAAATTCAAACTCAGCCAAGCTTCCACAGCAAATATACCTTTATGAAGTTGGTCAACCAGCTTCCTACTGGCCCAGAATGGAAGTGTGAACTTGTCCAAGTATGTGGTGAAGAGGTTGTCGAGCCTGTTGTTGCTAAAAGAGACTTGGAAGAGCTGGAACTCTGGTTCTGTGACCCAGTTGCTTGCATTTGGGAGTTGATCAGAAATCTGAGCTTTGATGAAGAAATAGCATATGCATCTGAGAAAGTATACACTGACTCCCATGGAAGAACCAGGCGATATGATGAAATATGGACAGGTGATTGGTGGTGGAAGATGCAAGTGAGTACATGTGCAACAATAAGTAGTTTACACACCCTTATACTGTTACAAACTTTCCCTTTGGCATTGACGAGAACCATTCCCCTTTTTGTTTCTCTCTCATGCAACTCAATTTGGACTTCACCTATAACCTTTTTGATAGCTTGGTTCTTGAGTACTGATTTCTCTTTTAAGACCCTTTGAACAGACAGCCTCTTTCCTTTAAAGGGTGTTCCCCTTTGTGGACTCCCTTTGTTTCCCCTTCCAGTAGTTTGCTGTGGCACACCACTTGGTCTGTGCTTCACAGCTGATCCTATAAATATGGTACCCTTGTACTACTATCCCTCAGCTAGTTTTACACAATCCAGTGTAGTTTCTAGTCTTCCAGCCTTATTGATTGCAATCTTAAGTGCTAAGATTCTTATTTGCTCTATGAGACTTCAACCTACTCCTATAAGTGGTCACTATAGCTAGAAGCTATGCTCCAGCATAACATATACACTTCCCAGTCTCATTTGGATGCTGGAGCAACAATTGCACCTGTAATTCTTGCATCCAACAAAACAAAGCTGACCAGGTTCAAGGGGGACAAGAATGCCTGGCCAGTATACCTTAGTATTGGAAATATTTCCAAGCAAGTTCATTGTCGGCCAGCTCACCATGCATCTGTCATACTGGGCTATATACATACCTGTGTCAAAACTGGAGTCCTTTGAAGACAACTTTGTGGCTGGATATTGCCTATTCCATTATTGTATGAAGAGGATTCTCAAACCTCTCGTAGCTGCTGGTCATGATGGAGTAGAGATGGTCTGTGCTGATGGGCAGATTCACCACATATTCCCCATCCTGGTGATCTACAGTGACTCCAAAAACCCTTTCCATACTAACCCAGAATGTGGTGTATGAAGTGCACCACCAAACAGCGTGGGAATTACGCTTAGCTTTGGTTGAGTTATAAATAGTACATACTCTCGGCTACAACATTGTCCCTTAGGTCATGTGATTTGGTCCACATG
>JBBPRF010000938.1:0-12844 GCA_038092875.1 Lanmaoa pseudosensibilis | reverse complement strand
TGTCAAAACAATTCACACAGAAGGGTACAGCGTGAGACTTGCCTGGTCAGCGAAGTGGTTGGGCGGCCCCACCTCCACGGTTGCGGGTAAATTGAAGGTTATTCGCTGATTTCCGGTGCCAGATTTTCCCCATGCAGTCTTGACCGCCTCGCAGATAGCTACTGAGAACTCGACTTCGGTCTGGGAAAACGCTTCCGGGCTATATTGGTACCTGAACGTAGTACCATGAGAGGTCGCATACTGATCGGTTAATTCGCGAACTAAATTGGTATGGTGTACTGCTAGATCGATCGTTTGTTCTTTCGAGTTCTTGAAAACGACATCGCGGAACATCGCAGCAGTAGCGTGGTACATGTGGATGATAACATGCTTCGCGCCTGCTACAGCGTCGAAGGTTTTTCTCATGAGATCCTCGCGAGCTGGTGTCAGGACCTGGCATAACAAAGATTAACCCAAGCTAGTTGGCAGACCCGATGTTTTGCATACCTGAATCCATACGTCATCTGGAATTTCATCATGCTCGATGAGGTATCGAACGAAGGAAAATTCGGTTTCACTGGCAGCTGGAAACGCGATTTCTATCTCTTTGAAACCGCACTTTACCAGCAGTCTGAAGAAGGTGAGTTTTTGATCCACTGTCATGGGGTTTGCGAGGGCTTGGTTTCCATCGCGGAGATCGGTGGACAGCCAGGTGGGGGCCTTGACAAGAGTTTTGGTTGGCCATGTGCGGCCGACTAGTTCTAGAGGCGTGTACGGCTTGTACTTCTGAGAAGGATCGATGCTGAGAGGAAACGTTTAGGCAGTCCTTGCAAGTGGATTACTGCTACCCACAGCATGCAACCCATGGCTGGTGCTCTTTGGAAAATATGAGTACGATGGTGGAAACAAGGATAAGAAACCAGAAATAATCGACAGAGGGATCAAAGTACGGCTGATCGGGTCAGAATGCTTCGACATATCGATGTTATTTATGGCCACAATTCTGGGCCTGATGTGTATAGTGATGGCGGGACAAGCGCACGAGCACGTGTACGAACACAGATAACGATTGTCTGTGCATGCACATGCACGGTGCGGGCGCGTTGCAGCGGTTTGGTTACTTTTTCATTTTGGGATTTGCCCATTTTGGAAATACGCTCTCGCTTCGGCGGGATTATTCCACAGCCCCCCGGGCACCCCCGGACCCGCAAGCGACTGAAACGGTCGTGCAATATGAATTCTATCTTTAGCACATGCGAGCGCACAAACTAGCGGAACGCTCGCAAGCGCAGCAAGGGGCACAGCGGAGAATATACGGACCAACCGAAATCTTTGGCATTATCCATTATGGTAGTACTTTGCGACAATTTTTGGATCTGAAACCTGGACCCAAAAGGAATTGCCATCGTGTGTACTACGTCTCTGTCGGTGCAGATGTAGCACTATCTTTGTCGGGCGATGAACTAGTGTAGCTGCCGTGATAACGCTTTTTAAAACTCGGCTACGATAAGACCCCTATAGTACCTGAGCATCCATGATTGTGGGAATGCCCCTCGCGTGGCAATCATCCGTTCGCCCAGGGGTGCTTCAAACACTGAGTACTGTAAATACCTCGTCGGCTCTTTGTGAAGAAGAAAGAAGAGGAATGAGGAGGAATGAAGAAAGACAGCTAGGAGAAGACCATAAACGAAGAAGATAAACAATATGCGGAGGAAAGTGAGGAATTGGCACTTGTGCGCGAGCGCGATACGGAGAGCGGTCACACTTGTATTGGCCCCAAATACGACCGGCGATAGAGACGGATTCATCATATCCCACAGAAAGTTAATCCGAATGTTCAGCATTAGCGAGTGGTCATGCTGCGATAACGGGACAGTCCGGGTTGTCCCCGCATAGTAGTGAGAACATGTATCAGGCCCACACCATGCTGTTATCATTGAAACGGCGACTGGCAGCCGATTCTGTTGAGACCTTGTCAGTGCGCAACTTGACACCTGGCATGCATTCAACGGTCCCTGAAGCTTCAATGATGGACTGCGACAACTGCAATGGCTAGCGCACTCTGCACAGTTACGAAAACTAGGATTCTGGTGGACATTCTGCAACTTGCTCATCTGCTTTCTGAGAGATGGTGTTGGCGAGAGATCTTTTTTAAAACCCAGGTCCACTGGCGGAACTGTATGCCAAATAGGGTACGAGCGACAGTGATTTGTTAATAACATATGCATTTTTAGCAACTTAATAATACGTCCGGTTCCCTAATTTTATGATTAAAGCGGTCTGGAACATGTAAATACGCTGTAGGTCACTATTATAATTCGCTAGAACAATAACTGAGGCCAGGGAAGCGAGTGGCCGAGCAGAAAAGGGAGGGGAGAATCCAATATGTTGAACCCATGTGTCCAAAAATGGACATGTTAGGCGTTCTGGAAATGCCAGCGGCGTACGAGAACGGCGGTCGAAGCGATTATGTGAGCATGGAAGTCCCACCCATTTCTCGACAACTGTAGTACATAAATGAAGTTTTATCACTACACACTCAGGTGGGAGAGACTAGCTTAGGGGCGGGAATATCCGGCTTTCCATAAATCAGTGACAGCTCAAAAATAATTCTCTAGAGCCCTACAGATGTCCTTTCAGCGTGCCGCGTGCCTTGGTGTATGTTGCGCACACCGCGTTATGTGTATGGCGTAACAGTTGCATGTTTATTCACGCCGACGCCGTTCTGCGTGCAGTGCGTGCGCCTCGGACGATGAATGTAATGTGGGAATTCGCCACTCCCGCATGGCGACGCTGGCATGCATGTATGCGGAAATGCCGCAAAGCTAAATGTTGGTCGGCAAAGTCCGGCCGTCGGCCCCGAGAGCACATGAGTGACGCGGACGCGCAAAGCAGTCTACGACATGGCTTCGTAGTATGCCTCCGCACGCAGTTTTTGATGACCCGAAGGCCCGTTTACGTCACGACGGGTACAATGTCCAGCAAATATGTGTGACCTTCTCGCTATCAAGAAGTCATGTGTTTACAAGACTCGCCATCTTCCAAGTTCCAACTACGATATTATCAGGACACCCTCACAAGTACTCTTGAGTCAGCGGTCGTACTTGTATCTTGAGCCAATCCAATCTCGTATTCATTCAGACTCATGGTATTTACCATCGTGACTGTCATACGTTTTACCTTGATGGGCTACATGAGAGGCATTCATGCCTCCCTTCCCCCAATTTGTTCACACCGTAAAACAGCTTCATGTCACTCACAGGGTTGTCACTGCGCAGCAGGTTCAACGATCATGTTTGCATAATGCAGCCTGAACCAAGTCCAGATAAGTAGTTCGTCTTGATAGTCTGATATGCTTTCGGGGTCCACAACCGGATATGGCAAGTTGCGGCGTTTCCATCACAATTATGGACTCAGGAACGGCGGCAGAAACCTTGCTTGTCTTGAGGGTGAATGTTCATGCCTCCCGGGGTTCGGAGCAAACAAGTACGTTCGCCACCACCTTTTTTTCCCCCGCTGTCTCTGTTCGCCGCTGCTACTATGCTATCGATAGTGTTTTAGCTGTAAGGTATATGGCCGTGCAAGCCGGAAATGGAACCCTGCTTAAGTAATGTGCAAGTGAAAAACGTCTTCATTATGACCCGGCAAAAACCTTGCAAACAGGTAATACTAGTAGAGCTGTATACAATAACCCAGATTAGGAAGTGTGCAATATGTCACTTACACAATGGTCAATATTTAGCACAGACCTAAATGCCACTCTAAATGTGAATGTGGGGGTTGGACTTCAAGTTTAGTTTTGAGTTTGAGTGGCAGTGGAAGTTGATCTTAGGATTTGTTTCCCTGCAAAACTTGAAAATTAAAAAAATTCCATAATATTGTTTGTCTCGACATCAAACTTAAATTCCCATATGAGCCATGCCAAAAACTTTAAGTTTTGAGACTCATTTCCCAGTGTGATGGAATTTATTGTTTGGATTCACATACAGTAGACTCTGTAATAACCCATACCCCTTGGATAGGCCCAGGGGGATGGCTTATGGGAGAGTATGGGTTTTGATTGAGGCTGGAAGCACTAAAAATGAACTTTGGGAAATGGAAAATGTATGTGTTTTCACAGAGTATGGGTTATATGAGGTATGGATTACAGTTGCAGACAAGCAAACTCAACAATTTTACAAAGTGAGTTTTTGCAACACCACAACACATCAAGACAGCATGAAAACCATATATACATGATTGTAAGGCTATGTATGAGATGGCTGCATGAGCCAAATTTTTAAATTCTGCAAGATAGTGGTTTTGATTCTTAAAAATTTGGCATATCACAAAAAATAGCTAAAAATACTGAAAAATGTGCAAACACATCCTTTCATGGGGCTGTGAATGATTCTGATAACAAAAGCCTGGTCAGAGCTGTCAGAAAATGATTCAAAAAATGAAATTTAAACTCCAGTACCAACATGCCTGGAGGTCATCCAAAAAAGAAGTCATGAATTACAGCAGGGTTGTGAAACCAACAGCAAACATTACCTTCAATTTTGGAGTGTCCTGTGGCAACTGACACTTACCAATCAGACTCAGATCAATGCCCAAGTTCCACTGTGAGCTTAATTCAATAGGAATGGTTTGTTTCCATTTATGAACACATTCCAGCTCTAGCTGACATTATTTAAGTACTGGGACTGGTCCAAAAGCCAATATTGTGAAATCCTAAAGCCAAATTTAACTGCTGCCAAGGAAGCTACAGTAGATGTATTGGACTCCTGTCCCATAGAAGTCCTATGTCAGTTTATCAACCAGTCATTTCTTTCATAAGCACATATTGTCTTGGATTAACTGGGAATGTGGTGGAGTGGGCAGTACACAAAAAAAAAAAACACCATGCAGTTTTGAGGCAGGCAATGATGGCAATTGAGGCAGTGTTGGCCTGAAAAGTTTCAAAAATTTTGGCCAAAAATTTGGCACATCATAAAACATTGGGGAAAAAACCTTGCACCACTGTTTTTGGCATTCTTTTGCCTTTCTGAGTTGATATCTGCCCTCAGTTTGTCCTAAATAACTCTCCCTCCTGAGTTATAAAATTTGTTGAGTTTCCTTGTCCACAACTGTATTACAGAGTCGACTGTATTGAATAAGACAGAATAGCAAAGGCGGTTGTAACGTTATCGCTTGACAGCTTAGGCAACCGCAGCTCTTTTGCGACCGAAGCCTATCTGATTGTCCCAAAATTTTAGAGCGTCTAAGCGATGCCAAAATCGTTCCCAGTGGCTAACTTGCTTTCTCGCCTAACGATATATGGGGTATATAATATGGCATTATCCTCGGGTAATTTTTGCTGATTTGAAGTCGTTGCTTATGCATAACATAAACGGAAGCGATCGGGGGATTGCCCAACGTCAGTAGGTACGGACTCACTTTCCAGAAGAGCCGAATAATCGTCCCGAACCATAACAGGTCAGCAGTGAGATAAAAAGAGGGCCCAGACAACCTCTGTGTGATCGATACTCCCATTCCTACGCCAGACATCTGAGACATGACGATCAGGTATGTAGAGACGCCGTACAAAATACGTGCAAGCGAGCGCGAGGAACTCGACGCTGGACTCGCCCGGCTTGATGTACGTGCACGAGTTCAATGATCGATGCTCAAACTGACGCCCCCTATGATGATGTGTGTCAGATTACCAAACTGACGATCAGACTGACGGACACACCAAGACCCCTTCCAGATCTCAGGGCACTCCCGTTCGGCGTGGTGAGTGCCCAAAGCCTCTTCATCCGTTTGTGGATCCTCCTAGCCCGTTGTCTGCGCGATGTGATCGTCATCCTTTACACATCGACATCCACTTTTCGTCGACGTTCCTCGAACTGACGTGCTGACGGTGTGACTGCATCAGAGCTTCAGCGACCACATGGCCCTCGCGTCGTTCCACCCCGTCTCTGGATGGTCCCCTCCCGAAATTAAACCCTATGCACCGCTCACGCTCGATCCCGCCTCGTGCTGCTTGCATTATTGCGCCAACGTGTTCGAGGGAATGAAGGTGTGTCACCACCCCCCCACTTTCATCGGCACTCGCTGCGTCGAGGGATCGAACACGGTTAACCGGGACCACATATGACATGTAGGTCTATCTTGGACCCGATGGCAAAGCGCGACTGTTTCGCCCAGATATGAATATGCGGCGCTTGGAACGCTCTGTAGCGCGTTTGGCGCTTCCTGTGAGTGGGGTTGCTTCTCTGTCCCCGTCTCGTCCCGTCCATCGTCACCATCGTCCTTGGCCTCATCGTGTTGTAATAGCCCATTGATGGCGATGCCGTCCTCGACCTGATCAAACGCCTCGTCCAGACTGAAAAACGATGGATCCCCACGTTGCCGGGACACAGTCTCTACCTCCGACCGACTATCATCGGTACGAGACCAGGTACGTCCCCCGTCTTCCCTCTCTTCGCTCGACCCGACGCTGACGTTACCAGGACTCGGCGCAGCCGTCTCTGACCACGCCCTCCTCTACATCCTCGCCTCCCCCAGCGGGCCTTACTTCCAACGCCCCATTTCCCTGCTCGCGGTTAGCGACGCCGTGCGCGCATGGCCGGGCGGCACCGGCGAACACAAAGTCGGCGGCAACTACGCCTCGGGGTTTCTGCCCCAACGCGAGGCAGCAGCACGGGGATACGACCAGGTGTTGTGGTTGTTTGGCAAGGACAGGCAAGTGACGGAAGGAGGCGCGATGAACGTGTTTGTCGTGCTCAAGCGTGCGAGTGGAGACGGTGCGTGTTCCAGGTTCTGGCTCCCGCTGGAGCGATGGCCGCTTCTCGAAGTTGTGGTAACTGAACGTCGCATGAACTTCGTGGGATAGGTTTGGATGTCATCACGCCCCCGCTGGACGGGACAATTCTCCCCGGTGTTACCCGCGCCTCGTGCCTCGCCCTCGCCTCGGACCCCGACTTTTACGCATCCGTCTCCCCCTCCCCCTCCACGACCGCTACCACCACCGGGACGACTCTCCACCCCACCGAACGCACCTTCACCATAACCGACCTCGAACGCTGGTCCACCGACGGCACCCTCCTCGAAGTCCTCTGCGTTGGCACCGCCGCGATCGTCGGCGCCGTGTACCGGATCGGGTTCGAGGGACGTGACGTCGACGTGCCGACGTACCCGTCCGACGCGAACGGGTTGGGTCCCGTGGGGAAGGCGCTCAGAGCAAGGATATTGGCAGTGCAGGGTGGTAGGGAGGAGTATAGGGGTTGGGGGGTCGTGTGTGGGTAGTTATGCACGCACCTGGGTGTTTGGCGTGAAAAAGGACAGAAATGCAAACATGGGCTAACACCTCAGGCACGATCGAAGGACGCGGCGCAGCGTTGTAAGTTTTCCGAGATAAGTAGGGTCAGTTAGGTAGTATGTATGTGGTACACGGCCGATCGGAAATTTTGTACCACGGATGTTTTTAGCGAGAGTGACGGGATCGATGTCAGGGCTATGCACAGAATATATTTTTCGTCAATGATCTTACCGGCAAATGTACATTTTGTGGCTCACATCCAATTATTTGTTTATGTTACTGACAAAACCATGAATAAAGGAGGACACATGTCTGTTATCTCAGGTGAACAACAGCAGACAGAATTTGGTGCATACTTTATCTATAGATGTACCCTATAACAAGATTGATCATACACTGGATACCATCAACAATTGTATATTCTATAATGGTGTGCTATGTAAGCTGATGATTGAATCACACAGCCCATATAATTGCTGCAATACATCATGTCTATGAGCTGGGCCTTACAATATATGTATATGTACTACAATACATACAAGTGTAAAACAAAACCCACACACCTGCTCAAGTGCCTCATCTCACTGACCAAAAGGATGAGAATCTTATTTGTGGTGTAGGAGTGCTCAGCACTAGGCTTATGGGTAACCCACACAGATCATGGGTACAGATACTGTTACGATTCGTCCTGGACTACTCTTTTCTTTCCTAATCTTCATTAGCTATACGCTGTATTTCTACGAGTCGCTCGTTCGACTCCCGCCTCGTACGCTTTCCTTTCACTTCGTCTCACGTGACCTTATCCAGTCGGCAACTGCCGTTTCCATCACATGACTCCGCAGTCCGCAGTCATGACGCCATCGACTGCGCATTTCATTTCCGCTTTCCTATTTGTAATTCTAATGATGTGTCGTCTTCCTATTGGCTGCTACTATCGTACGACGCGTCACCCTTTTCCACTTACCATCTTTAGTTACTATTTCTCATGGTCCGTGCGCGGATCTCCTACGTATAAATACCTACGCTCTCGCAGTAGAGATCCCTAGCTTAGACCTCCCTTGTCTTACCTAGCAATCTCTGCAATCGACAAGGTCCTTGTACCTTCGTTCCTTCGTCCTTGTCTCTCGTCGCCCGCTACGCGTTCGTCTTTACGACCGTAGATCCCTTGAATCTGAGGATGGTCGGTATTGCCTTAGCGCATCCGTACTCCGTGCCTACGTCGTTACTTCACGCTCGATTGCTGGACGACTCACTTCGCCACTTGGTCACTACACGTGCCAGTGGATTCCCCCATGCCACGTGACTGCTTACGTGTCTGTGGAATACACTCGAACCTTCGATGTTTAGGACCTTCCTACGCCTTCAAGGGCTACGTCCGATCCTACCCGGGTCGAGCGTAACAGATACCTATTGGAAGTGAAGACCTCCAATAGCACAGGAACAAGAAGGGATGTGAACACTTGATGGGAGGCTTACCAAGTATAGGGTAATTGGTTGATAGTCAAGGGTGAAGCAAGTGACTAGGCTTCTGAGTGAATGTGGAGCAGGAATGAAGAAGAGTTACTTCATTTGAGGAAGAAGGGCAGTAAGGCCCTCCTTATATACAGACAGGATATGTTTGTATCTGTATACTGTATAGTACCTATATAAGGTATATCACAGAATGTGATAGAACATTATAGAACAAGAGGCAAGATAAGGTGAGATAGTAAGAGTAGTATTCAATAGGAATAATAGCTCTTATCTATAATATAATATGAATAGCATAAGCCTGAAACATCATCTGACCTATGATGTCATGGTCTGAAATATGTCACATGATAGAGTCATGTGATCAGGCCTAGAATCTGGTTATGTAATAGAAGATCAGAAATAGAATACCAGATTCTCAACACTCACCTGCTAGGTTAGGATAAAATGAAACATAAATGGGTTCTCTGCTGTTCAAGGCAACTGATGGCAGGTATTGTTTGGAGAAAGTCTTGAACAGAATGACCTCATTGCCCTGCTCCAAGAATGCAGTGAATACAGAGTATTGACCTGGTATGTATTGAGTCCAGTTGGTGGACATAAATTGAGGAGTGCACCTTTGTTGGCACCACTGGTGACCAGAATCTTAGTCTCAACATCAAGTGACGGCTTTGTGCAAGCATATACATCCTTTTGGGTGAGAGTAGTAATTGGGTAAAGTCTGCTTGATGTTATGCTTGACCTGGGTAGAATCGATCATAGCCCTTGAAAGGCATAGGGAGGTCCTAAGGGTCAAAGGTTCAAGGGGATTCCACAGATGTGTAAGTGTTCACATGGCAAAGTGAGTTGTCTGGTGGGAGGCCACAACAGTAACAATGAAAAGCACGGAGTACAGTCACATCAAGGCAATATCAACCGCCCTAAGGTTCAAAGGGTTTGAGGAAACAAGGGACAAGGAAACAAGGGACAAGGGAATGAGGACCTTGTTGATTGTAGAGATACTAAAATAAGACAAGGAAGATCTAAGCTAAGGATCTCAGCTGTGAAGGCTAGGTATTTATATGTAAGGGTTCTGTGCATAGACCATGAGAAAGAGATTGCTAAGTATGGTAGAGGAATAATGATGATGTGTCATATGATAATGAAAGCCAATGAGAAGACAACATGTCATTGGTGTTACAAATGAAAGGAATTTGGAAATGAATGCACAGTTGATGGTGTGATGACTGCAGACTGCAGAGTCATGTGAGAGAAACAGCAATTGCCAACTGGATGAAGTCATGTTAGATAAAAAGAGAAAAAGAAGTGTACAAGGTGGGAGTTGAACAAGTGACTCATGGTAATACAGCATATAGCTAGTAAGTAAAGAAAAAGTGTGGTAGTCCAAAGGAATTGTAACACTTGAGGGCCTGATTGGCAGCATCAATGATCCAAAAGGATGGAGGAAAGTTCATGTACCCTTGACCAAGATTGATGCAATCAGGTGGAAAATTGGCAGCACTAGAATGTGAGATAAGAAGAGAGTAAGGGTAGATGTAGGGTGATGCACTTGAAAATGGACCAGACATTCTGAACTAAGGCATGACTCTCAGAGAAATGGGATAAGAATGGGATAAGAATAAAGTGATCACTGTTTGGTACAGCTATGGTCATGATCATCTTGATGGGGACAGATGAGAATACCTGAATTCATAATGTTCCTGTTAAGACTGGTTCAACTCTGGTATGAACTCTGGAACTCCAGAGTTAAGGCATTAGTTTATATTGGACTTGGCTTCATTGTATGTGGTGCACCCTTGTCTGAGTCCTGTCCCGGATTTTGGAGAAGATGGAAGGAGTGTGAGGAGACTAAGGTCATTGAAAATGGTTTCAGAGGTAGAGCCATCGAGACTCAAGTTAGAGGGTTGGAGTGAGAGGGAATTGTGTTTAAGTCAATATTCAAGTTGAGGTTACAGGCCCTATCAGTACTACTATATATACTTGAAGAAAACAGGGGATAGAGTAGAAGGCTGGAGGCACGAGTATTTTCCAGGGGACAAGTATTTTCTAGAGGGGGAGTATTTTCAAGGGTAAGTGTTACAATTTTCCTTCTTTCTTCCTGTCTCGTATTCTTTCTCATACGAGGTACTCGCATGACTTGGAGAGGCACTTCTGGTCGACCTTACACCACATACCTTTTTCTCACAAATGATATCTCCCCATGTTTCCTTTGCCTTTTTTGCTAGGCTTATCTACGGACTTATGTCTCCTCCACTGCTTCTCTCACAATGGCGAGTCTCCCCCATTTTCATATGACCCTATGACTCTCTCTTTCCTTTTACATCTTTCTTATCTCTTGGTCCATGCATGCTGGTCCACAGTATATAAACCATATACCTCTCTTCTGTATTCTGTATTCTCAATCTATGCAATACAAGCATATCTTGAATCACCTTGAATCTTGTGTCTTGAAAGTTGATCCTCACTCAACTCCTTTGTCCTCAGACTCCTTATCTCTGTAGGCTAGCGGATGTTGGTCTCTTCATGAGTATTGCCCATCTAGTACTACTCACTAGGAGTATCTCTGCTCTTGAACACTTCGTGTAACAAAAAATCCAGAATCTTTGCAGCCCCACCTTTCTAGGTGAAGGGCCCCCACCATTACCATCATGAGTTGCTATGGATGTCGTGAACATCAACCCCTAGCACCTCCTCCTGAAGAGGACGAAGACATTGAACTTGAAGACAATATCATTCCCAGTACCCCATCACCACAGCCACTACCATCACAATTCTCAGTGATCCCCAGCATCCCTAGTATCTCCCAATGAAACTACATACCCTCCTATGCTCTAGGAGCCTCCCTGTCCCAGTTCTCATCAGCAGCACCAGTAGCTCCCACCCCTATGACTTCCATGTCCACTATGCCTGAGCTTAAGGCTGCTCTCCCTGCTGACTTCTCTGGCAAACCCACTGATGCGTCCAGATGGATAAAAGCCATGAAAGCATACTTTGCCTTGAACCAGACCTTATACACCTCTGATAATGACAAAATCATGACAACCCTCAACAAGATGAGTGAGGGTCAAGGAGCAAACTTCGCTGAAATGTGATATGATAAGATGGTGAATCAAACCATCACCACAGGAAAAACTTTCACTGACTTCTGCTCCAACTTCAAGTCCACCTTCTACCCTTTTGATACCAAAGCCACCACTCACCTTGAACTTACCAAACTCGCCCAGAAGTCTTCCTGCCTTTCTGATGGAACCACTGATGATGGTTTCTAACAATACATCACCAACTTCCAGAATCTCGCTGTGAAAGCTGGCATTACAAAGCATGTTACTTTTATTGACCAGTTCTCCCTGGGACTAGACCAACAACTCGCCACTATGATTCTCTCCATGTCCTTGATTCCCACCACTATTGATAAGTGGATCAAACATGCCAAGACCTTCCATGGTCAAAGATGCACATCCTTGCCCTAAGGAAGGGTCATTTCACCCCATTCTTCTTCACTCACACCTTCAAAAAAGACCCTGATGCTATGGACATCAATGCCACCACCATGATTAAGAAACTTATCCTAGTCGAGTGTGCTCAATGCATTAAGGAAGGGCACTGCTTCTGTTGCCACCAAGCAGAACACAATAGTTCAAACTGTTTTACATTCCCTTCGAAATCACCTCCGAGAAACTCGCAGAATATCTGCACCGCCACTATCAAGGAAGTCCCACCACCTTGCTCCCAGCTAGATGAGTACATCAACTTGCTTAAGACTTCTGGAAAGGAGGAGACAGAGATTCTCTCTATACTCAAGACGTGTTATGAAGAACCTTCAGAGGAAGTAGCCTCTATTTCTGTATCCTCTGAGCAAATCCAGAAAGCAAAGGATTTTTGAAAAGGAAAGTCGCTTTGACATCTTCTCTCCTTAACATAGATAATGTACTTGTAGTCCCTCAGAATGAAAGAACCATTCGTCTCCCAGTCACACTACAAGGAGCCTCTAAAACCATTGAAACCTCTGCTCTTATCAACTCAGAAGCAACAGGAAACTTCATTGACTCTTGTTTTCTTTCAGCAGGATTTAAGCTTTCCAAGCTGAATAACCCACTCATTGCCTACAAT
>JBBPRF010000937.1:0-12872 GCA_038092875.1 Lanmaoa pseudosensibilis | reverse complement strand
TAAGTGTTCAGGTTCATACACATGAGAACCCTCATCCCTCATGTGCTGTTGCCTTTTAAAGCCTTAGTGGCCTATTGCCTGGCTTTGGCTTCAAATTTGTCCTGATAATAGACCTCAGCCTCTTTGGAAACAAAGACTTGCTGTGCTGCTACTTGCACTATGGATGCAGCTACCAGTGGAGTCAGAAGAGGATGACCAATGTAGTGTTGAGTGACCTGTGGTTCTTGGTTCCCTCATACCCATTATATGCAGGAGGAACATAATGACCTTGGTTGTAGTTCTAAATCCATTGTTGCCTTGTCCAAGATGGTCATTGGTATAGGTTTTGAGGGCAGTTGTTATAAGTTTTCCCTATGGCGTTGACGAGGATCACTCTCCCTTCTGCTTCTCTCTCATGCGATTAGACTTCGACTTTACCTATAACTTCTTCAACAGTCTTGTTCTCGAATACTAAAACATCTTCTATCTCATATGGACAGCCCCTTTCCTTTCAAGGGAGTTCCCCCTGTTCAGATTCCCTTTGTTTCCCCTTTCCAGTAGTATGCTGTGGCACACCGCTTGGTCCGTGCGCTGCAGTCATCCCTATAGATACGCTGCCTTTTGTATCCCTATTCCTCAGCTAGTTCTACGCAATTCAGTGTAGTTTCTAGTTTTTCCAGGCTTATTGATTGTGATCTTAAGCACTGAGACCTCTATTTGCTCTATGAGACTTCGACCTACTCCTAGAAGTGGTTGCTATAGCTAGGAACTACGCCTCAGCGTAACAAAAAGCCTTCCCTCCTAGAAAATAATCCTTTTGCCAATGGACACCATCACCATCACCATCATCCTACTCACCATCCTCCCACTTCTCATATTCCTATACAAACAACCTTTCTTCTTTGAAGTTCACATTGGCCAAGCCTATTTTTGCATCATGTGGAACAATTCCTATACCACCTGCTTTGCTCCCAACACTTTCCCTCCCACTCCTGACATCTGGGTACCACCCACCGAAGAGAACAATGAAGAAGAACCCCCAGCTTGGGATTCACCAGTTGACAGATGAAACCAGGATCCTGCCCCTTGGGACCCTCCTGCTGAAACCATTCCTCCTCCTGCACTCATTGGAGCCATTTGCCCAAACAGAGCTCCCCCGGCCCTGACTCTGCCTTCCCAGCATGCCCAGGCTTCCCCTTTGTCCATTCCAATCCAGCTCTTGCCCAATTCCCTAGAGCATTTTATTCCCCCTCTGAAAATCAGATAAAGATTGATACTGCAATTGCGGCCACCTTACATGTACTAGCTGCTGATGCTCCAAAACATATGGTGGGTAGATAGGGAGATTTACTGTGATTGCCAGATTGTCCAGGAGGGAAGCAAAAAGAATATGCCTTTGCAGAGGAGAAAGAGAATGAAGGAGAGAATAAAAGAAATGGAATTGAAATATAGGAGGAAAAGAATGAGGAAAAGATGCATAGGTAGAGAAAAAAAACAAAGAAAGGAATAAATTTATACATTTTGTGTCTATTCATTAGCTAAAGTGGAGACAAGGTGATCCTCATCTATTTCAGAGATGGAACTGAAAACACGTCAGTGAAATCACACATGTCATAGATTTTCATTTCTGACATGGCTCAGAAATCAATAAGTTTCAAGAGTGCTTTACATTCTATTGCTGGAAGACATAAACATAAACATCTGAGTGGCAAAGACATGTTGAGAATCTGGTATTCTATTTCTGATCTTCTATTACATAACCAGATTCTAGACCTAATCACATGACATCATCATGTGACACAATCTAGACCATGACATCATAGGTCAGCTGTTGTTTCAGGCTTATGCTATTCATATTACACTATAGATAAGAAGCAGTGCTCTTCTGATAAGAGCTATTATTCCTATTCTTACTATCTCACCTTATCTTTTCCTTTGTTCTATAACATTCTATTACATTCTGTGATATACCTTTTATAGGTACTATATAGTACACAAGTACAAACATATCCTGTCTGTATATAAGGAGGGCCTTACTGCCCTTCTCTCTCTAATGAAGAATCCTCTCTTTATTCCTGTTCCACATCCACACCAGAAGCACAGCTACTAAACTTCATCATTGACTATCAACCAACTACCCTAATACTTGGTAAGCCTCCCATCAAGTGTTCATCCCTTCTTGTCTCTGTGCTATTGGAAGTCTTTACTTCCAATAGGTTATGAGCCCTGCATTGACACTTTGACATTTGTCTTTTGAATTCACCGATGCTATCTGACATTGTGTGCATGGGTTCTTGGTTGATTACCGAACTCTCGACATTAATGTTGATGATTGCATCCACATTTGGTTTTATCGTTGTTGGCAGTGACATCTTGACTTATGGAGACATGGTTGAGGTCATCATGAAGACTGGTGAACTGCTGTTCAAGTATGAGCTTGATAACTTTCATTTGCAATTTACTAATCAGATTGGTAACATGCAATACTCATTGTGTGCTGTGCTTCATACAGAATTATTGCACGAGATAAACCATCCAATCCCACATCCTTCCAACCCCAATTTTATACTCCATATTCCCTGCCCAATTTGCCATCGCTCTTTAGAGCTAGGTGAATATTGTCAACATCCTGAGATTGGTTATACCATCCTGAGGAACCTTTATGAGCCACCTAAGGATTTCCAGAAGTACCAGAGAAGATCCTTTACCTTCTTATAAGTCGTTCCTGCTTCTCTCCAATTCCATTCCCCTCCACCTCCACTTCCTCATCAAATTCATTGAGATTTTGAAGCTTTTCATGATCCAAATGCTGAAGCATTTCCAGAGTTGGATGAAGAAGATATTCCACAACTTTCCACCTCTTCATTGTCCTCACCTGTTCCTCCACCACCTCCATACTCCATTCCTCAACATGTCAGTCCTAGCATACCCAGTTGACTACAATGCCTTCACAGTAGACAAGAACAACTTCAAGTTTCTGATGGTGCATGATTCAGCTCAAGAGGAAATCATGTATCTGGAGGACAAACAATCCAGGGAAGACCCAGTGATGTGGGTCAACTGTCTATCCCAAATGTTCACAGCCTTCCAGATACTGAAAACTTTGGCATCAATTCCACAATGTCCAAACATTTGGACATTCACAGATGATAATGAAGGTGGCCTCATCTGCATCGAGGTGGTGCCAATCTGGCAGAATCACACTCACAGGACTCTTAGTCTTGATGACAGAGCAAGCCATGTGGTAACTCCTTTTCAGATTTTACCATGCAAGTCATGAGTGGCTGAAGACCACTCTATTAACTCATTTATGTTTAAAAAAGAGTCTCTTGCATCTGCCTATGAGGGTGCTGGATGGGCTTTCCTGTCTGAGTCTTATCACTCCTCTTCTGTCTCTTTCGTTCATTTCCAAGAATATGAAATTATTTGTCATCATCATCTTCTGCCATCTCTTACTCATCAGAAACTTGAAATGTTACTTGAACTAAACTGGATACTTCCATACTCTCAGAATGTCATTGACCAAGGTTGGCCCTTAGAGCTCTGCCCTCACCTTCAGATTGACTGGAACCAGGCTTTTGACTCTCACTTCCATCACCTCTCCTGCTCTGATCCAAAGCTTCGCTCACAATGTCGCTTACAGTGTCTCATCAAGTCCACTTGCACTCAAAATGAGCTTGATGTTATATATAATGGAGCTGCACAGAGAGCTAGACAAAGAATCCATCAAAGAGCTGCAGAGGAAGGTGAACAAGTCAGAAGGATTCAGAAACAGTCTTAAACTCCTTCACAACACATCTTTTCCTCTCATATGGCCACTTTCTCTTGGTTTC
The DNA here is from genome assembly GCA_038092875.1 of Lanmaoa pseudosensibilis. Taxonomy (NCBI): domain Eukaryota; kingdom Fungi; phylum Basidiomycota; class Agaricomycetes; order Boletales; family Boletaceae; genus Lanmaoa; species Lanmaoa pseudosensibilis. Next base: position 9,060 of record JBBPRF010000937.1, on the reverse strand, counting down.
TCTTATGTATATCATTTTGATTTTGCCTTTCCATATGATAATTTTCTAGAGTTCAATGGTTTCTCTGACTTTACTTACCCTTATCATTCTTGTGCCGAGTTAGATATTTGTGTACAAGAGGGCTTTATTTCCAATGTAAACATTGGAAATCCACACTATTTTGCAAGTTTGTGGTTCGAATCTTTCGAATCACTTGCCTCCTTGCCAATTCCGAGTGGATTGAGTAATACACATTCATCTCGATGTCTTACAAAGGATGATCATCAGAAATATTGGCTCAGAAAATCTGGAAAAGAAAAATGGTATTATAAGAAGAATTGAATGATGGGCTTGGGAAATTTATTCACTCCTACTTCCTACTCTTTTATCTTATTGGTTTATGAATCATTCTTTGCTAATGATGCTTTTGCAGATCTCCTCTAGTTTTCAATAATGGCCGCACTTCCCACTTCCACTGAACTCAAAATCAACTCCACCACTATGGGTCGCATTCCTCTCCTTGTTGGCCAGTTCAACTATCAAACCTGGGTTATTCATCTTCATTCTACACTTCAGATGTATTTTGTCTGGGAAATGATCGATGGAGCTTTGACTTTCACTAATATGGCTGATGCTGCTGATCAGGCTAAGTGAAAGCTATTAGATCAGTGAATCAATGGTTTTATCACATCTACTATTGATGACTTACTGATCAGTCATGTCCAGGAGGACTGGATTAACCCAGCAGCCCCCATATTACTTGCAAAAGCATTATGGAATAAACTTGCTAGCCTCTTTAGAACCACTGGTGTTATAATATGAACATTTTCAAACATTTTCGGACTTATCATTTCACCTTTACCAGTCATGTGACTTGTGCATGTGATCGTGAGAAACCATCACATGACCATGGTCTAGACCTAATCACGTGACACATCTCATGGTTTTAATCTCTGTCTCTTTCACACCTTATCTATTCTCACAGTTATTTCCGCTCCTTTCTCACGCTGTCATTCACACAAATACTTCTTTCATTATACCATACATAGTAATTCTTCACATGCATAGCATGGTCTGTGCGCAATCCTGTAACATATATAAAGTAGACACTTTACAACTGGAATCCCCAGTCTAATCCATTTCGTTTACCACCTCTAGTCATTGCCTTGGGTACTTCCCCATTGTAGGCTGGTGTTGAACTTGGATGAAGCTCCACATATCCTTTGTGCCAGTAGCCGTGTACGCTGTGAGATAGTTCCGAGCCTTGTGGATTTTGTCGTTCATGATAGAGTCATAACAACTGGTTTCACTGGCCAATTCCAACTTTTCCATACCATCACTTATTCTTGTATTCACGTCAAATTTGTGACCTAAGATATTAGCCATGTCACTCAGCTATTCGCACAGCTATAGGCTGCTGGTCTCAATCTTCCTCAAAACTTTAGGGCAATGCTTATGCTTACCTTACTTCCTGACAACTTCTATACTCTTTCCTTCACTCTTACCACCACTGTCACTGAAGCTGATTTCAATATGGACAACACTGCTATTATACAGTGCAGTCCTCCACAGCAAAATCAGTGGAGGAACCAGAACCCTTCTTACCAGAAGCTGCCATATCAAGGTTAGGGTAACAGTTATCAACCTTACCAACAGCAGCAATCTGCTGAATCTTCTCAGAAAAGGAATGGTCCAAGTTGGTCTAACAAACTGAATGGTAAGCAGAACAAGGCGTGGACTCAGAAGCAGAAGCAGGATAAAGGGAAAGGTAGAGCTAACGAAGTTATTGGCTTTACCAATGAAGTCATACAGGAAAAACCTGCTGAAGAAGACTTCATAGATCCTACCCTTAGATTCACAGATCATATTGAAGACAACTTCGAAATGAAAGATACCAGCAGCATTATTGCAGATTTAGGATGGCAGATGGAAGAGGATAATGGAATGAATGCAGATATGACTGGACTGTCTTCCATGCCCTTTTGAAGGGACTTCTTCAGAGAATCCCCCTTCTGAGAAGTCTTCTACTGTGTTCAAGGGGAAAAGGAGAGAGAAGAAGAAGAAGGTGACTTTGTCACTCAGTGGACTCATTTCTAATACTTCATTATTTGGGAATGTAGATCGCATTGATCATGCATCAACCTGGCTCCCTGTGCCTCCTATTGAAGAGATACCTGTGAAACAACCACAGTACATAGGACCATGGTTGCAGTACTGCAGTAACATTGTACTAGATGGATATGACAATGACAAGATGCTTGACTATTATCATGGTGCTTTTGTGCTAGGAGGAGATTCTGATTCAAGCTTCACCAGAAACCACTGGATGTTTGATAGTGGTTGTACCAATCATCTTTCATCTTTTAAAGATGATTTCTCTCACATAGGATCTAGAATCCACTATGCTAAAGTTGCAAGTGGACAGAAAATTCCCATGTATAGTCCTGGAAAGGTCATCATACAGCAAAACAGTTCTACAAAGAAACCAATAGTTTTATAGAAAGTATGGTATACACCAAATGCCACTCACCACTTGATATCAATTTCCTCACAAGCCAAGGCTATAGATGCGAGATTGATAGCAAGACATCCAGTATCTGGAATGCAAAGGGAGACTTGGTCATGCAGGCATCTTCCTTGTGTCCAAATAATAACCTTCATTGGATTCAGTCATGATCAATTACTCCAATGAATGGTTTTATCTTCTCTTTGTCAGGATCTAATGATTCTTATCATTTATGACATCAAAGGATGGGTCATCCTTTGAAGAATGCATTACATCAAGCCAACAAGATGGTTAAAGGTATCCCTCCTATTAACTTGTTTGGTGTTGACAATTCTCCCTGTAAGGGCTGTGCCCTGGGGAAAATGCATGATAGGCCATTCGTTTCCTCCCAAAAATGTGCCACATGTCCTTTAGGACTGGTTCATATAGATCTTGTTGGTCCAATGCCTGTTGAGCCACAATCATGTGCTCAGTACATTCTGACTTTTATTGACAATTACTCTGGTTATGCACTTGTTGCATTTATTTGTAACAAAGATGCTGTCATGCAGTACTTCAAGAACATGGTATCTTGGGCTCAGACCTTCACTGGTCATTTGCTCACCTTTGTACATTCTGACCGAGGGGGGGAATATCTGGGACAGGAACTTTAATCATTCTTCTTTTCCAGCAGTGTTATACACCAGACCTTTGTTTCCTATACTCCTCAGCAGAATGGACGAGTCAAGAGGTTCAATCAGACTCTTCTTGAGAAAGCTGAAGCAATTTGGCAGCACACATGTCTTTCAAAGTCTTTCTGGCAAGATGCTGAATCATTCTTCTCTTCTAGTGGTGTTACACACCAGACCTCTGTTCTTTATACTCCTCAGCAGAATGAATGAGTCAAGAGATTCAATTGAACTCTTCTCAAGAAAGCTGAAGCAATTCAGCAGCATGCATGTCTTCCAAAGTCTTGCTGGCAAGATACTGTTGAAACAGCATTGCATATTTATAACCACCAACCAATGCTCATCATCAGTGAAAAATGCCCATTGAGCAATTCAATGGAGACAAACTTGATGTTTTATACTTCAGGGTATTTGACACTCTTGCATATGTCTTCATTCCACCAGAACAAAGGAAGGATAAGTCATCTTCCAACTCTGAGGAGATAATTTTCATTGAATATGAACCCAACACCAAAGGCTATCATTTTTGGTTACAATCATGGAAACAAGTGTTCATTTCTATGAATGCTATATTTGATGAGAATATCTTTCCTAACTGTTCCAGAAGTCAAGAAGACAGACAAACCCCTATTCTAGTCGAAGCTGAAAATCCCACAGCAAGTGACAATCCTGTGGAATCACCATCTCAGAAGAAACTGGAATCTTCTCAAGATATGCATATACATATACCATCAATTTCTCATCCAATTGGACACCCTGGTCAATATCCCAATCCACCACAGTCTCCTGATCTTGAACATGGATCAGGAAATACCTTTCCATCTTTCTGCTTATTTCAACAGTCACAGCCATCAGAAGAGGATCCTTGGAGACCACTTGCTCCATCTTCTCTCTTCTTCGATTCACCAGAATCTAGTAATAATGATCCACTGTCTTATCATACTTCTCCTACACGTTCTGGTACTAAAAGAGATAAACCTAACTCAAAGCGAACTAGGTCTTCTCCTATAGACCTTTAGCATCACAAATACTTCTTAGTCTCAGATTCACCTCCTGAAGAGAAGAGAGAACTTCCTTTGGGAACTTCACCTCAAGTCTGATTACCACCTCGTCAGAATTCATTGGAATCTCTACCTGAATTTCATATTCATCCTCATCAATATCATCCTACTACTGAGGAACGCTCTACTTTCAGACCACCTGTCAAACAACAATGATCTACTCAAGTTCTCATATCTCAGATCTTATCAGATAATGCCTATGGAGACAAAACTCCCATAGAGATTGAGAAATCACTCAAAAAAGGTCTTGATACAATTCAGGAGGAGACAGAACCCATGGATACTCTCTCAGAACCAAAGACACTGACCAATAAACAAGATGATCTTGGTCAGATGTATAGTTCCTTGTGGATTTGTCATCATATGTTTATGGCTGTTGAAACTTCATCTGTTCCCAAGCAGTATCAAGATATACTGAAACTTGGATCATCAGAACAGAACCTATGGAAAGATGCCATGAAAGAGGAAATGAAATCTCTTCATGAGTACAAGGTATGGACTTTGGTTGACCTACCTCAAGGACATCAACTCATCAAAGGGAGATGGATATTTGCTGTTAAATCTGACAGTTGAAAGAAAGCTTGATTTGTTGCTAAAGGATTTACACAGATTTTCAGAATAGACTATAAAGAAACCTTCTCTCCAGTAGCAAGATTTGAAACCTTGCGACTTCTTCTATCTTTGGCAGCACTTCATGATTGGGAAATTGAAGCTCTTGATGTCAAGACTGCCTTTCTCTTCAAAGAATTAGATGAAGAAATCTACATGAATCAATCTGAAGGCTTCATAGTGAAGGGTCAGGAGAACAAAGTTTGTTGACTCCATCAGGCAATCTATGGCCTTAAGCAAGCCACCCTTCAGTGGAACAAGCAGCTTCACAAGAGTTTGGAATAAATGGGTTTTCAACGCTCTATTAGCAATCCTGGAACTTATTTTAAAATTATAGGTGATGAGATCATCATTCTTCTCATTTATGTTGATGATGCTCTTTTTATGGGTAGTAACAAAACCAAACTCCTCAAACATAAGAAATCATTCATGAAATGATGGAAATCAAGAGATCTTGGTAAAGATAAGGAATACCTAGGTATAAGGATTACACAAGATCATAAACATAAAACAAAGTGATTTTCACAGAAGAATTGTAAACTGGTCTCTGTTCCTCTTATGCTGAATCCAATCTATCACTCCGCAATCATTATCAGTCAGCCATTGGATCACTATTATACATCATGTTAGGAACAAGACCAGATATCACCTATGCAGTCATCAAAATGTCACAGTATTCTTCCAATCCATCAGAAGAACATTTGCAGATGTTACGTGAAGCATGCAAGAATAGTAATACTCCTTTGGAGTAGCACTAGTCAGGCAATACTCACGAAGAGACCAACGTCTGCTAGCCTATAGAGGGGAAGGAGTCTAAGGACAAGGAAGTCAAGTGAGGATCAACTTTAAGGTGCAGGATCTGAGGTGGTTCAAGAGTACGCTTGTATTGTGTAGATCAAGAATGGAGAATACAGGTGGTAAACATAGGATTTATATAATGTGGACCAGTGTGCATGGACCAAGAGATAAGAGAGACATAAATGGAAAAGAAAGGCATAGAATCATATGGAAAGTGGGGAAGACTTGCTGTTGTGAGAGAAACAGCAGAGGAGATGTAAGTCCAATGATAAGTCTAAGAATAGAGACAGAGGAAGTGTGGAAAAAAAGTGTTTGTGAGAAGATAGGCGGCATAAGGCCAACTAGTGTTACCTCTCCAAGTTGTGTGGGTACCTTGCAACAGAAAGAGTAGAAGATGAGAAGAAAGAAGGAAAATTGTAACAGAAGAAGGCACTCTGTATAGTATGCTATCTTTCCTCTACCACAGAGCTTTGTATTCATTACTTTGCAACGGGTAACCAAAATGGTTTGGTTGCTTATTCTGATACTGATTGGACTGGTGATGTTGAAACATCACGTTCTACCACTGGTTACACCATCTTCTTAGGCAATGGCATTGTTTCATGGCTAAGTAGACAACAATGTTGGGTGACACTTTCTTTCACAGAAGCAGAATATATTGGTATGACTGAGACTGCTAAACAGTTACAGTGGATCTGAAATCTCTGCAGAGAATTAGGATTTAATCTTGGTCCTATTCCTTTATGTATCGATAACCAAGGTGCTATATTCCTTGCTTCTAATTCTGCACAGAAAGGACATACCAAACATGTCCGCATTTCTGATCACTTTGTATGAGAAGCTGTAGAGTTTGGAGAAGTCAAACTTTACTATGTTCCAATGAATGAACAATTCATGGACCTTTTTATGAAGAACTTGGGCAAACAGAAATTTGAAGATGGAAGAAAGGCTCTTCAACTCTTATGGTTCAAACCATCATAATCTGAACAGCAAGGAGGAGTGTTGAGAATTTGGTATTCTATTTCTGATCTTCTATTACATAACCAGATTCTAGACCTAATTACATGACATCATCATGTGACACAATCTAGACCATGACATCATAGGTCAGCTGTTGTTTCAGGCTTACACTATTCATATGACACTATAGATAAGAAGCAGTGCTCTTCTGATAAGAGCTATTATTTCTATTCTTACTATCTCACCTTATCTTTTCCTTTGTTCTATAACATTCTATCATATCTTGTGATATACCTTTTATAGGTACTGTTACACTCGACCTGGGTAGGACCGAGCATAGCCCTTGTAAAGTGAAGGGAGGTTTAGGGATGAGAGTTCTGTGGGCGATGACTCGCTCTTGCAGCAAGGGTTCCCACGGGCACGTAAGTGACCTCGGGGCTAAGGGCAAGGATGTCGTCCGGTGCTTAGAGGCGCAACAAGTACGACAAGGCCAGGAGTACGGTTGCGACTAAGGCAATTCCGACCTGCCTCGGAGGGTTTCAAGGGTGAAGGACGAAGGGACAAGGGACATGAGCAATGAGCCTAGATTGCATGAGGTTCTAGGTAAGACAAGGGAGGTCTAAGCTAAAGAACTACAGTGCAATGGGTCATGTATTTATATGCAAGGGTTCCATGCATGGACCAGGCTAAGTATGGAATGGGATGGGTGATGATGTGTCATATGATAACAGGAGCCAATGAAGAAGCGACGCATCATTAGTATTACAAAGGAGAGATAAGGATGACATCAAGACTGTGGATGGCGCAATCGACTACGGATGACGTAGGAGTCACGTGAGGGAAACGGACTTGGCTGACTGGAAGAAGCACGTACTTGGGAATGAAAGAAAATGTACACAATGGGAGTTGAACGAGCGACTCGTAACAATACAGCATATAGCTAATGATGATTAGGGAAAAAGGTAGAGGAAAAGAGTAAACGAGGCGAATCGTAACATTACCCCTGTACTAAGGGTGAAGTCCCACTGAAACCTTCTAAGGGGAACCTGTAATGTTGGCGTAGCCCACGTCATTGATGGGGTCATTGTCGACATAAACATCGTCAAAACGATCTAGATGGTCTGGGTTGTCTATGTATCTGTGACGCTCATAGATAACAGGCAGAGGGACAGGGACTGGATTAGAGTCTCCAGATGTCCATCGAGATCTATGGGAGCAGTGGGACCTGGAGGACGATAAGCAGGAGTGAAAGGATTGGCATGAAGAGGAGAAGGATGAAGAAGGGGTAGTATGGTCACAACGTCACCAGATGCAGACATCAGCGTGATGTCCAGGGGCTCGCTTTCCACATTGGGAGCACCAGTAGCTTTGGCATTGGGTCTGGTTGTGTCTGGGGGTGAAACGTGTGCAGAAGGGACAGGAGTATAGCGGGCAGTCACGTTTCATATGCCCTAGATGGTGGCATTGAAAGCATGCCTGTGAGTACTGGGGGTCGGAAGGGAGGAGAGGGTTTGTTGGGAAGTTTCGGACTTCAATGTGGTGAAGGGCTTCGGCTGTGTAGTTGCTGATAGGGGAGGACGATGCGGACGGGGTTTTGGGCTCTTGTTCCAAATAGGCAGGGTCAATGGTTTCAACTGGGGATTCTTCTTCTTCCTCGGTGGGAGCATAGGTGCTGGAGGGTTCAAGATAGGGAGGTGACGGCTGACGCGGATGGCAGCCTTGTTGCTTGCTGCGATGGCAGCAGTCTGTTCACGGGCTGAGAGAATGGCAGCGATATCTTGGGTGAGGGGGTGGACCTGGGACGCCAGGTCTAAGAGGTATCAGTTGATATCGACCAGGAATGGGAGCATGTCTAGCTGGTACATGGCGATGTACAGCTGCGCCTGGACGTCGCAAGCATCGTCCAGGATAAGGCGGTCACGGAGGGTAACTTCGGCACAGGAGGAGGGAACACTGGCATGGAGAAGTATTGTTTCATTCTGAAGGTAGGCACTGTAGAGTGCATGGAGAGGGGATCCGACCTCTAGGTAGTGGTCGATATGCATAGAAATGCAGGGGTTGTGGAGGAGGATAGAAAGGAGTACAATATCTTCACCAGAAGGGGGATCTTCCCTGAGTCGATTGGCGAAGAGTGGGACATCTATGGAGACGATAGCATTCTGTAGAGTAGTGACAGATATCAGTGTAAGAGGAGCAGGAGTAGAAGGAGGGAGTTGCTCAATAGCTGGCATGTCGGCATCAAGATCCAAGGATGAGCTAGGAGCGTTAGCTCAACTAGCGGGAGGAGAAGCGCTGCTGTAAGATGGCAGAGGGCTAAGGAGGGTTTCGTTTGCTTCGACGGGGGAGACATTCTGGAGTGGGGTGGACATGGTGATGGAGGACACTGTGGAGATAGAGATGGAAGGGGAGTATTCAATGGCCATGAAGGACAATGGTGGTAGTGCTGGTTTAAGAGCATGTTTGCGAAAAGACGGAAGGA
>JBBPRF010000936.1:0-12883 GCA_038092875.1 Lanmaoa pseudosensibilis | reverse complement strand
CGCGTAGCGAAGGGGCGGGAGACAAGGAACGAGGGAACGAAGGTACAAGGACCTTGTCGATTGCAGAGATTGCTAGGTAAGACAAGGGAGGTCTAAGCTAGGGATCTCTACTGCGAGAGCGCAGGTATTTATATGTAAGGAGTCCGCGCACGGACCATGAGAAAAGAGAACTAAGTATGGTAAGTGGAAAAGGGTGACGTGTCATATGATAACGGCAGCCAATGAGAAGACGACGCGTCATTAGAATTACAAATAGAAAGGCGTAAATGAAATGCGCAGTCGATGGCGTCATGACTGCGGACTGCGGAGTCACGTGAGGGAAACGGCAATAGCCGACTGGATAAGGTCATGTGAGAAGAAGCGAAAAGAGAGCATACGAGGCGGGAGTCGAACGAGCGACTCGTATGAATACAGCATATAGCTAATGAGGATTAGGAAAAGAAAAGGTAGTCCAAGACGAATCGTAACATCTCCCAAATGGCCATTGAAACCTCCTCAGTCTCCACCTCTACTGTCTCCTCTCCTCGCCACTTCAGAATATCTCCCCCATCGAAGCCAACGCCACAATTCCAAGCTCTCCGCCTTCTTATCGCAGCTCTGCTCCTCCCTCTGAACGAGCTTATTCCCCGACTTCATCCATGGATCCTGTTACCCATGCTCCAGCTACTGAGCAACCTCTTTCTCCTGCTCCTACTCCTCTCACACCTGTATCTGTTGCTACTTTACAGGATGCTATCATGTCAGTAGATGTTCCCCTCTTCGCCAATCGCCTCCGTGAAGACCCTCCCACCGGCGACGACATCGTCCTCCTTTCGGTCCTCCTCCACAATCCCCGTATCGCCTCTCACATAGAACACTTCATTGAGACTGGCTCCCCCCTCAACGCATTCTATGGTGCCTACCTACAGAACGAAACCATCATTATGCACGCCAACGTCCCTTCCCCCCGCACTGAAATTGCTCTTTGGGATCGCTTCATCCTCGACGACACCCGCGACATCCAAGCACAGCTATATATCGCCATGTACCAACTAGATATGCTCCCTTTCCTGGTCGACATCGACCGTTACCTTTTAGATCTCGCCTCCTGCGTCCGCCCTCTTACCGAGGATATTGCCACCCTCATCACTACCCGCGAACAAGCTGCCGCCGTCGCAGCCGGACACGAAGCTGCCATTCGTGTCGGTTGCCATCTTCCCATTTCCAATCCGCCCGAACCCATACGCCCCGCCGTCATCCCTGAAGAAGAAGAACCCCCGGTCGAGCATATCGACCCCGCATACCTGGAACGCGAACCGCACAAACCGGAAACCCCATCTGCCTCATCCTCCCCTCTCGACGTCCATGCTCAAGAAGCGTTACACTGCATAGAGACCCGCAATTTCCACCCCTCTCCCCTCGCTCCATCCAATCCACGATATCCCCTGGCATGCTTTCAATGCTGGAGCCTCGGGCACATGAAACGGGATTGTCCTGCCTACAACTGTCCCTTCTGTCTCACCTTCACCCCAGGCCATAACCAAACTCAATGCCAGAACTACTGGTGCTCCCAATGTGGACGACGAGCCCCCGGTCACCATGCAGACGTATGCATCTGGCGTCATCGCGACCACGCCACACCATCTTCATCTTCCTGCTCTTCTTCACATCGGTCCTTTCACTCCCGCACACGGACCTCCTCCAACAGCTCCCGAGGGTCAAATAGATCTCATCGCTCGTCAGGACGCTCTCGTCCTATCCCTATCCCTCCGCCTATCGAGACTGAGCATCTCGATGACATCTACGTAGACAACGACCCCTTCAATGACGTGGCATATGCCAACATGACTGGTTCTCCATGAATTAGTCTCAGTGGGACTTCGACGGTAATGAGGGGGTAATGTTACGATTCGTCTCAGACTACTCTTTTCTTTCCTAATCTTCATTAGCTATACGCTGTATTCATACGAGTCATCCGTTCGACTCAGGCCTCGTACGCTTTTTCTTTTACCTCACGTCACGTGACCTTATCCAGTCGGCTATGGCCGTTTCCATCACGTGACTCTGCAGTCCGCAGTCATGACGACATCGACTGCGCATTTCATTCCCATTCCTCTGTTTGTAATTCTAATGACGCATCATCTTCTCATTGGCTGCCATTATCGTACGATGCATCACCCTTTTCCACTTACCATTCTTAGTGTTCCTTTCTCATGGTCCGTGCACGAACTCCTTACATATAAATACCTGTGCTCTCGCAGCAGAGATCCTTAGCTTAGACCTCCCTTGTCTTACCTAGTAATCTCTGCAATCAACAAGGTCCTTGCACCTTCGTTCCTTCGTCCCTTGTCTCTCTTTGCCCGCTACGCGTTCGTCTTCACAACCGTAGATTCCTTGAACCCGAGGACGGTCGGTATTGCCTTCGTGCATCCGTACTCCGTGCCTACGTCGTCACTTCGTGCTCGATCACTGGACGACTCACTTCGCCACTTGGTCACCACACGTGCCAGTGGAATCCCCCGTGCCACGTGACCACTTACGCGTCTGTGGAATACCTTCGAACCTTTGACCCTTAGGACCTTCCTACGCCTCAAAGGGCTATGTCTGATCCTACCCGGGTCGAGCATAACATAGACCATGGGCTTACTAAGGGGGTGATTTTTTGCCCCACGAAGAAATCTATCACTGCTGAGGGAGTAGCATCCCTCTTTTTCCACAAAGTCTACCTTCACTTCAGCCTCTACGACAAAATCATCTCTGACCACGGCCCACAATTCGCCTCTGCCTTCGCAAAAGAACTCAGACAAATCCTGAACTACGACCTCTCCCTTTCCACCACATATCACCCTCAGACGGATGGCAAAACCGAACGCATCAACCAGGAAATTGAAACCTATCTCTGCATCTTTTGTGGAAACAACCCCGGTTCATGGGCTGACAACATCTCCCACACTGAATTCACCCACAATCACTGTTCCCATTCCGTCATGAGTCAATCTCTGTTCTATCTCATGATGGGATATGAATCCCGTGCCCTTTCCTCAGTGATCGCCGAGTCCTCCCTTCCCACGGTAGCTTCTCGTTTGAAATCCTTGACCACCGCCCATGACAAAGCCCTGGTCTCACACGAACTCACCCACCAAACCATGGCCGCTTGAACTCGTCAGAAGTTCACCCCGTTTAAACTCAGAGACAAAGTGTGGCTCGAAGCCCGTAACCTCAAGCGTTCCATCGTCAACCCCAAGTTCACCCCAAAACATGAAGGACCTTTTATCATTACAAAGGTCCTATCCCCGATCACCTATAGACTTTGAATTCCCACAACATGGAAGATCCACCCAGTCTTCCATGCTTCTCTTCTTACATCCTATTGTGAGAATGCCGTCCATGGACGGAACTTCCCGAAACCACCACCTGACCTTGTTGCTGGTGAGGAAGAATATGAAATCAACCAGATCTTGCGTCACTGCAGAACACTGCGATCCCATTTCTTCCTGATCTGATGGAAGGGATACACCGCCGAAGATGACTCATGGGTCCCTGAACAGGATTTGAAAAATGCTAACTCCACCTTAAACACTTATAAAAAGCTTCACACATCCATCTTTTCCTCACAGCGCTCCTGAACCAGCACTATCACCATTGTCCTCCCAATGGCCATTACATCTTCCCCTTCTGTCTCCATCTCCACCATCTCTTCCATCACCGCATCTACTCCGCTCCAGAATGTCTCCTCCATCAAAGCCAACACCACGCTCCTCAGTCCTCCACCTTCATATTGCAGCACTCCTCCTCCCTCTGAGTGAGCTTATTCTCCGACTTTATCTGTGGATATTATTACCAACGCTCCAGCTGCTGAGCAATCTCCTCCTTCTGCTCCTATTCCTCTTACACCAGTATCTGTCGCTACTCTACAGGATGCTGTCATGTCTGTAGATGTTCCTTTTTTTGCCAACTGTCTCCGTGAAGACCCTCCCACAGGCAAGGATATTGTCCTCCTCTCTGTTCTCCTCCACAACCCTCACATTGCCTCCCACATCAATCATTTCATTGAGATTGGCTCTCCCCTCAACGTGCTTTATGGCGCTTACTTACAAAACGAAGCCATTCTCATGCACACCAATGTTCCCTCCACCCACGCTGAAGTCACCCTTGGGAACCGCCTGATCCTCGATGATGCTTGTGACGTCCAAGCCCAGCTGTACATTGCCATGTATCAGCTTGATATGCTCCCTTTCCTGGTCGACATCAACCGCTACCTCCTTGATCTCACTTCCCATGTCCGTCCTCTTACCAAGGACCTTGCTACTCTTATCTCTGTCCGTGAACAAGCCACTGCTATCTCGGCCAGCCACGAGGCCGCCATTTGTGTTGGTTATCACCTACCCATTGCGAGTCCCCCTGAACCCACGCACCCTGCTGTCATTCCAGAAGAAGAAGAACCCCCAGTTGAACACATCGACCCTGCATACTTAGAACATGAACCACGCGAACCCACTATGCCGTCCGCCTTGTCCTCCTCACTCAATGAGCATACCAGAGAAGCTCTACATTGCATAGAAACCCAAAACTTCCATCCCACTCCTCTCTCCCCATCCAACCCATGCTATCCTCAAGCGTGCTTCCAATGCTGTAGCCTCGGGCATATGAAATGCGATTGCCCTGCATATCATTGCCCTTTCTGTTTAGACTTTGCTCCTGGCCACAACCAAACTCAATGCCAGAGCTACTGGTGCTCCCAATGTGGACAACAGGCACCCGGACATCACGCGGACGTCTGTATTTGGCATCATCGCGATCACACCATGTTACGACTTGTTGCCCTAACAGTCGTCCGCTATTCTTTTTCCTTCATCGTTCCTATTGTCACTTGTTGCCTTGTCTTCACAGACACTTTCTTAGTCTTGGAGCTTCGCTTGGTACCCTACACTCATCTCCTACAAGGGAGGTCATTCCTACAGCTTATGCTTACCATCTTCGCGCCTTGATAGATTCCCTATTGTTACCTCTGGGAATCCTTATGGATTACACCTTCATCTTCCTTTAGTGTTCTCCATCCTTGCTCTAGCCTTCTAAACTAGTTCTCCTTTGCTGCCTTATCAAAGGCCCCTTTTGTCGATGCTATTCCTTTACTCTTCATTCACTACATAGCATTTCTCTATTTCACCTTTGTAGCATAGTGCTCTAGCTTAGACGACTAGCCCTTGTCTTACCTAGCATCTCTGCAATCGACAAGGTCCTTGTACCTTCGTTCCTCCGTCCCTTGCCTCTCCTCGCCTGCTACGCGTTCATCTTTACAACCGTAGATCCCTTGAACCTGAGGACAGTTGGTATTGCCTTAGCGCATCCGTACTCCGTGCCTACGTCGTCACTTCGTGCTCGATCACTGGACGACTCACTTCGCCACTTGGTCACCTCACGTACCAGTGGATTCCCCCACGCCATGTGACTGCTTACGCGTCCGTGGAATACACTCGAACCTTCGACACTTAGGACCTCCCTACGCCTTCAAGGGCTATGTCCAATCCTACCCGGGTCGAGCATAACACACCACCCCCTCCTCGTCTTCTTCTTCTTCTTCACACAGGTCCTTTCACTCTCGCACACGGACCTCCTCCACCAGCTCCCATGGATCCAATAGATCCCATCGCTCGTCAGGACACTCTTGTCCTATCCCTATCCCTCTGCCTATCGAGACTGAGCACCTCAACGATGTCTACGTAGACAACAACCCCTTCAATGACATGGCCTACGCCAACATGACGGGTTCCCCATGAAAGTAGTCTCAGTGGGACTTCGACAGTAACGGGGGGTAATGTTACGATTCATCTGGACTATCTTTTCTTTCCTTAACTTTCTTAGCTATACGCTGTATTCATATGAGTCGCTCGTTCAACTCCCGCCTCATACGCTTTTCTTTCTTGCTTCGATTCACATGACCTTATCCAGTTGGCAATTGCCGTTTTCATCATGTGACTCTGCAGTCTGCAGTCATGATGCCATCAACTGCACATTCTATTCTCATCCTTCTTATTTGTAATTCTAATGACACGTCGCTTCCTCATTGGCTCTCATTATCATACAACACACCAACCCTTTTCCACTTACCCTTCTTAGTTATTCTTTCTCATGGTCCGTGCGCAGAACCCTTATGTATAAATACCTGCGCTCTCACAGCAGAGATCCTTAGCTTAGACCTCCCTTGTCTTACTCTAGTATCTCTGCAATCGACAAGGTCCTCATTCCTTTGTCCCTTTGTCTCCATCACCCATTGCCCGCTACACATTCACCTTTGTGACCATAGATCCCTTGAACCTGAGGACAGTCAGTATTGCCTTAGCACAACTGTACTCCGTGCCTACATTGTTACTTCGCGCCTGATCGCTGGACAACTCACTTCACCACTTGATCACTTAACGCATCAGTGGATTCCTCCACACCATGTGATTGCTTATGCATCCGTGGAATACATCTGAACCCTTGACACTTAGGATCTCCCTATGCCTTCAAGGGCTATGTCTGATCCTATCCGGGTCAAGCATAACACCCTCTTGGTTATATCATCCAGACTCTGTTTATAAAGAAAGCTTATCTTGCTTGAAGGTTGATGTTCTTAATGTGTGCACATTCTTGTCAACAAATCCTTCAAGAGTTTGGTAATGTGGATGTTCCTTTTTTGTCCATGTGTTGTGTGATCCCAATCATCTCCACATACTTTGATGGTCTGTACATGCAGGAAGTGTTCACAAGCCTCTGCAGGCCCCTGGATGTAATCTATGCATTTAGTGATGACTCCATTCACAATCCTTGTGTTAACTGGTTCAGTTTGCCCCTAGATGTCATTGTATTCCACCTTTACTGATTGACTACAGATATTTTAAGTAAATCCATCCAGTTATCCTCTCCAAAGATCAACCAACCATCAACTCTTGTTCCTGCTGTAAAACATGCATTGGTTTGATTCAACACATCCTTGCTTGTGCACACTACTTGGAATGTGCTGGCACAGCTGCTGTTTGTAATATATATTTATCTTACTATCTGTCTGAAGCAGCCACTGATAAGAAAGACAGCTTTTACATAGCATGTACATATTCTCAAGCATGAATACAGTCAGGTTATCATTGACACACTGGTGATATCACCTCAGCCATGCATGACAGATGCTTACTGTTATGCTTAACCCAGGTAGGATCAGATGTAGCCCTTGTTGTTATAATATGAATATTTTCAAAACTTTTTCGGACTTATCATTTCACCTTTACCAGTCATGTGACTAGTACATGTGATCATGAGAAACAATCATGTGACCATGGTCTAGACCTAATTACGTGACACACCTCATGGTTTTAATCTCTGTCTGGTTTCACACCTTATCTATTTCCACAGTTATTTCCGCTCTTCATCTCACACTGTCATTCACATGGTTCCTTCTTTCATTCCACTTTACTTAGTAGATCCTCTCACACATAGCATGGTCTGTGCGTGCACCTGTAACATATATAAGCTAGACACTTGTGACTGGATTCCCCAGTCTAATTCATCTCATTTACCATCATCTGGTTGTTATGCTCAACCTGGGTAGGATTGGATGTAGCCCTTGAAGGTGTAGGGAGGTCCTAAGGTTCGAGGGTCCAAGTGTATTCCACAAACATGTAAGTGATCACGTGGCATGGGGGAATCCACTGACACATTGAGCGATCAAGTGGTGAAGTAAGTCGTCTGGCAATGGGTCACAACAGTAACCACTAGGCATGGAGTACGGTTGCGTCAAAGGCAATACCAACCGTCCTCAGGTTCAAGGGATCTACAGATGCAAGAGCGACCTTGTAGCGGGTGATGGGTGATGAAAGACGAAGGAACAAGGACCTTGTCGATTGCAGAGATGCTAGGTAAGACAAGGGAGGTCTAAGCTAAGGATCTCTGCTGCGAGAGCACAGGTATTTATATGTAAGGGATCCGCACACGGACCATGGGAAAGAGTAACTAGGAATGGTAAAGGAATAATGATAATGCGTTGTATGATATGGGAAGCCAATGAGAAGGTGACATGTCATTAGTATTACAAATGAAATGTATTGGAATATCAATTCACAGTCAATGGCATCATGACTGTGGACTGCGGATTCACATGAG
The DNA here is from genome assembly GCA_038092875.1 of Lanmaoa pseudosensibilis. Taxonomy (NCBI): domain Eukaryota; kingdom Fungi; phylum Basidiomycota; class Agaricomycetes; order Boletales; family Boletaceae; genus Lanmaoa; species Lanmaoa pseudosensibilis. The sequence goes on along the minus strand of JBBPRF010000936.1, from coordinate 4,768 downwards.
AGAAATGGCAATTGCCGACTGGATAACGTCACATGAGGCGAGAGTTGAACGATCAACTTGTAGTAATACAGCATATAGCTAGGAAAGTTAAGGAAAAGAAAGATAGTCTGGATGAGTCGTAACATTACCCCCCTGTTACCATTGAAGTCCCACTGAGACTCTTTCATGGAGAGCCCGTCATGTTGGCATAAGCGATGTTGTCAAAGGGGTCATTGTCTATGTAGACGTTGTTGAGATGTTCAGCCTCGATAGGTGGAGGGATAGGGATAGGACGAGAGCATCCTGACAAGCGATGGGATCTGTTAGATCCCCGGGAGCTGGTGGAGGGGGTCTGTGAATGAAAGGACCAGCATGAAGAGGAAGAAGAGGAGGAAGAGGGAGTGGTGTGGTTGTGACGTCGCCAGATGCAGATGTTGGTGTGATGTCTGGGTGCTCGTTGTCCACATTGAGAACACCAGTAACTTTGGCATTGGGTTTGATTATGACCAGGGGCGTAGTCTAGGCAGAATAGGCACGAGTACGCGGGGCAATCTCGTTTCATATGCCCGAGGCGCCAACATTGGAAGCACGCTTAGGGGTAGCATAGGTCAGATGGAGGGAGCGGGTTGCTCTGGAAGTTACATGTTTCGATGTGGTGTAGGGCTTCTGTAGTATAGTTGTTGAGGGGAGAGGACGAGGCAGATGGTGTTGTGGGTTCTCGCTCAAGGTATGCAGGGTCGATGTTCTCGACCGGGAGTTCTTCTTCTTCTGGGATGATGGTGGGGTGTAATGGTTCTGGCAGATTCACAATAGGAAGGTGGCAGCCAACGTGGATGGTGGCCTCATGGCCGGCGGAGATGACAGCGGCTTGTTCATGGGCGGAGATAAGAGTGGTGAGGTCTAAGAGGTAGCGGTTGATGTCTACAAGGAAGGGGAGCATGTCAAGCTGATACATAGCAATGTACAGCTGGGCTTGGATGTCGCGGGCATCATTGAGGATTAGTCGGTCACGAAGAGTGACCTCAGCGCAGGAGGAAGGAACATTGGCATGCATAAGGATGGTTTCATTCTGAAGATAGGCGCTGTATAGCACGTTGAGGGGGGAGCCAACTTCGATGAAGTGGTCAATGTGAGAGGCAATGTGAGGGTTGTGAAGGAGAATGGAAAGGAGGACAATGTCCTCACCAGTAGGGGGGTCTTCATGGAGGCAGTTGGCAAAAAGGGAAACATCTACAGACATGACAGCATCCTGTAAAGTAGCAACAGATACTGGTGTAAGAGGAACAGGAGTAGCAGGAGGAGGTTGCTCAATAATTGGAGCATCAGTAATAATATCCACAGATGAAGTTGAAGAATAAGCTCACTAAGAGGGAGGAGGAGTGCTGTGATATGAAGGCAGAGGGCTGAGGGTGGTGTTTGCTTCGACAGGGGTGACATTCTGGAGTGGTGTAGATGTGGTGATGAAGGAGAGATGGAGACAGTTGGGGATTGTTCAAAGGCCATTTGAAGATGATGGTGGTAGTGCTGGTTTAAGAGCTCTGGGAGGAAAAGATGGATGGGTGAAGCTTTTTATAAGCGTTTAGGGCGGAGCTCGCATTTTTCAAATCCTGTTCTGGGACCCATGAGTCATCTTCGGTGGTGTATCCCTTCCATCAGATCAGGAAGAAGCGGGATCACGGTGTTCCACAGTGGCGTAGGATCCAGTCGATTTCATATTCCTCTTTGCCAGCAATAAGGTTAGGTGGTGGTTTCAGGAAGTTCTGTCCATGGATGGCATTCTCACGGTAGGGTGTAAGAAGAGAAGCATGGAAGACTGGATGAATCTTCCATGTCGTGGGGATTCGGAGTCTATAGGTGATCGGAGATAAGATCTTTGTGATGGTGAAAGGTCCTTTGCGTTTTGGGGCAAATTTGGGGTTGATGACGGAACGTTTGAGGTTGCAGGCTTCAAGCCACACTTTGTCTCTGTTTTTGAACGGGGTAAACTTCTGTTGGGTTCGGGCGGCCATGGTCTGGCAGGCAAGTTCATGGGATGCAAGGGCTTCGTCATGGGCGGCGGTCAAGGATTTCAAATGAAAAGCTACTGCAGGGAGAGAAGACTTGGCAATTACCAAGGGAAGGGCACAGGGTTCATATCCCATTATGAGATAGAACGGGAATTGGTTCGTGACAGAGTGAGGGCAGTGGTTATGGGTGAATTTGGCATGGGAGATGTTATCAGCCTAGGAACTGGGGTTATTTCCACAGAAGATGTGGAGATAGGTTTCAATTTCCTGGTTGATGTGTTTGGTTTCACTGTCAGTCTGGGAGTGGTACGCAGTGGAAAGGGAGAGGTTGTAGTTCAGGATGCAGCCAAGTTCTTTTGTGAAGGCAGAGGCAAATTGTGGGTCTTGGTTGGAGATAACTTTGTCGTAGAGTCCAAAGTGGAGGTAGACTTTGTGGAAAAAGAGGGATGCTACTTCCTCAGTGGTAATGGATTTCTTCGTGGAACAAAGAATCACCCCCTTAGTAAGCCCATGGTCTACCACGACCAGGAGGGAATTGAAGGATGAAGACTCAGGAAGATCTGTGATGAGATCACATGAGATCTGTTGGAAAGGGCGAGAGGTGGAGGATTTGATCAGCATGAGCAGGGGCATTGTGGGGTGAGTATTTGATTTGTTTTGCTGGCACGTAGCACAGCCCTTGATGTAGTGGCGGATGTGGCTGGCAAGGCCAGGCCACCAGAATTCAGCGGAGATGAGCTGCCAGGTCTTAAGGAAGCCGGGGTGGCCAGCGGTTTTATGATCATGGCAGCAGCGAAGAATAGACCTGTGTAAGTTCCCAGAGTCCGGAACGTATAGGCAGCCTTTGTATGTGAGCACAGATTCTTCCATTTGCCAGTTGGAGAGATGGGAGCGGAAGGCAGTGGGGATATCCTCGTTGATGAATTGGAGGTGCTGGAGAACAAGGAGATCACTGGTAGAAGCCACTGTGACTTTAGTGGCAAGGGCAGTGTCAATAGCACAGACAAAGATAGAGGGTGGGAGGAGGGTGACAGCCTGATTGTCTGGGTCAGACTGGGGGAAGTGGTTGCAGCGACGAGATAGGGCATCAGGACCCGCAAGGTGAGATCCAGGGATGTGGATCATTTTAAGATCAAAGTCTGCCAGGTCAAGAAGCCAGCGGGCTTGACGGTGGTTGAGGGCTTGCGGGGAGCGGAAATACGTTAGGTTTTTATGGTCAGTGAAAACCTAGACAGGGAATTGGGATCTGTGGAGATAGTGTCTCCACGATTTCAAAGCATGGATGACTGCAAGGAGTTTGCGATCATAGATGTTGTAGTTTCATTTGGTGGGGGACAGGGACTGCGACAGATAGGAACAGGGATGCCAATCTCTATTGGAGTCGGCTTGCAAGAGAATTCCTCCGGTGGCGTTCCGTGAGGCATCAGTGGCAATAGCAAAGGGGGCGGCAAGATCTGGCATATGCAATACCGGTTCAGAGAGGAAGAGGCATTTCAGGATGGAGAACACTTCTTGACACATGGGGATCCAGGACCAGGGGAGCAATTTCTTAGTGAGGTCAATCAAGGGGTGAGCGATATTTGAATAGCTCAGGATAAACCAATGATAGAAATTAGCACAGCCAAGGAAGGAGCGGACTTCCTTGACCGTCGTGGGTATGGGCCAGAAGGAGGTACCTTTGAGCTTTACAGGGTCCATGGCGAGTTTGCTGGGTTTGACAATGAGGCCAAGGTAGTCAACCTCAGTGATGGCGAATTTGCATTTCTCCAGTTTGAGGTGGAGATCGAGTTCTGTCATGCATTGAAGGACATGTTTAGTGCATTCCTCATGAGTCTTTTCATCAGGGGAGAAGATAAGCAGGTTGTCCATGTAAATGACAAGCCATCCTTCAGCAATTATATCATGGAAGGAGTCATTCATGAAATGTTGGAAGGTGGCAGGGGAGTTACAAAGGCCGAAGAACATCACCATGGGTTTGAAAAGTCCTTTGTGGGTAACAAATGCCGCTTTCCATTGATGGCCGTCTTTGATGCAGACATTGTTGTATTCTCATCGAACATTGAATTTAGTAAAGACCTTGGTGTCTTTTAGCTTATTGATGAGGTTGGAGATCAGGGGTAGAGGGTAGGCGTCTCGAATGGTATGTTCATTGATATATCAGTAGTCTTGGCATGGGCATAGTCCTCCATCCTTTTTCTTGACGAAGAAGAAGGGTGAGGCTTGGGGGGAGTTCGAAGGATGGATTTTTCCAGCAGTGAGGTTCTCGTCTAGAAAAGATTCAGTGGCGGTGCGTTTTTGGGGGGTTAAGGGATAAAGTTTCCCTATCTTTGGGGTGAAACCTTCCTTAAGGTTTATCTCATGGTCGTAGGGTCTAGAAGGGGGAACGTGGTTGGTCACTTCTTTGGAGAAGACTGAGGTGAATTCGGAGTATGCCAGAGAAAGCATGATTTTTGGTTTATCCTTCCTGGTGGAGATAGCAAGTTCCATTGCTTGGGTGAGTCTAGCGACTCAGGTGGATCCAAGCAGGGCGTAGCGAGATCCGAACCGGATGGTTCGGTACAGGGCCCGATTGCCCATGGCACAAGAGAGGAATTGATTTTCCTCTTCCCATCCATTGTAGGAGAAGAGTTTCTCCTGCTCAGTGGCAAAGACATTGACGTGGCAGGGAGGTGCTGGCGGTGGTATCCAATAATGGGTGTCGTGTCATTTGACATTGGCGATGTGGAAGGAGTAAAGTTCCCTTGACTGATTGGAGGCTTTCATGATGGAGAGGGTTTGTTTGA